>JAQQZZ010013501.1:0-11451 GCA_030265115.1 Mopalia vespertina | reverse complement strand
TTTTGTCCGTCGTCATATAAGTGAAATACCCTTGAGTACGACGTTAAACACCAATCAAACAAACAAACAAACAAACTCTCTCTACCCTTACTCCTTCCTGTCAGTGAATGTCTGTATGATCTTAAATCTTCTCAGTCCATTATTTCTTACTTTATTACCTTAAAATTTCGTTATGGTTTCTGTATATTTGATATCAACTATTGGGTTATTTAGCACACCAACAGTACTTCTGTTGCTTTATTAACTGTATTTTATAGCAATAATGCAGACTTTTAATTAAGTTGTCAGCTGTTCAGCCTGGGATTACAATATACAGGGATATGAAGCTTGGCCTTATCCAGGCCCAATCCACATAAAATCATGTACTCGGTTTTGTAAAGCGTTTAGAAAACTGGTGAGCTTGCCAGTTGTCAGTCCGCATGTGCATTACTATGGTGATAGATATCCCATGGGAGTCTCCCTCCTTCACGTTTTTTTGGTTGCTTTAAAGGTCCGCAGAAACATATAAATATTTGACATATGCGGAATGTGAATATATAAGAACGAGCTTTAAATTTTCCTGTATTGATATTTAATGTCAGTTAGACGGAAAAACAAGTATAATTGAATCCTTTCACGCCACCAATGACTTGGTCAAAAATAAACCAAAAATATTAAAATATATTATTTGCTTGATTTTTGCAGTCTAAAAAAATAATCAAAATATTAATTTATCTGAATTGTGAATGAAACTTGACAAGCATTAACATCTCTGATGGATTTACATGGTTGACAATTGCGGGGGGGGTTATGAGGTTTCCTCCTGGTTTTCCACCGTAATTAGGCAAGGCACAGTCTGAAGTGGACAATCCATTGTCATATAAGTGAAATACCCTTGAGAACGACGTTAAACCCCAATCAAACAAACAAATTTTCTTCGCTTGCAAACCGGTATAGCATCTGGCCAGTTCCCGCGCTCCGCTAGAGAGTTCGTGATTTCATCGGCAATTCAAGGCTATAGCTTACTGTCACAATTTCCTGTATATTGTTATCCCAGAGACTAATACTGTTTCGAGTGACTGTCCCCTGATGTTTCTTTTTGATCCCTGGCCCAGGGCAGCATATTTTAAGCATGTTCATGCTCTCCTTAACTTAGCCACTGTGATTCACAGTTGTGAGAGTTACTGAGGATACTCCAAAAACATAAGTGCATTTGTAAGTTACTTATAATTTCCAGACATTTGTAAGTCTTAGGTCTTTGTCTGTAGATTGAAGCAATCAAAACCTGCACAAGCTCCAGAGAAGTAAAATAAGCCTTGTTTTGACACAAAACAAATTTAAAGTTAATAACTGGATAGTGGTGCATTTTGGTCTTACAGGTGTAACAGGCTTTAATTTGTGGATCAGGAGTTTGAGGGAAATAATCACATTAGTCACCAGATTCTTAAGACCTAAATAAAATGTTTGGTTAAATACTATTTCTTTATATGAAGAAGCATGTGACAATTGTTATATTCAAGATGCAGGGTGGGTCATTGGGAGGGAGCTTCCTTTTGCCCTGGTGCTCTCAGAGCAAAGGCCAACAAAAAGCTGATCTGTTTGTGGTGTCTTTGTACTGCATCTTGTGAATGTCCTGTTTTGTCAGTGTTTGTTGCCAGTGATGTTAAGGCTGGTTTCCTTCACTCAATGTTTTGGTGCACGTCATGTAAGTAAAATAAATTTTAGTAAGGCATTAAACCCAAATCAATCAAACAAACAATCAATCAATCAAGATAGAGGTGCCATCGCTCTAGTATTTTATAAATGTATCATATATCTGGTATGAATTTTTCTTCTTGTCAAATTTGTCAGTGCTCATACAAAATTAGAGTACATGTATTTACATTGTCATTTTTATTATAATATTCACCAATTAAAAGTGTGGTGATGTATTATATACTGTAGGGTAAACATGGTCGAAAGTCAGTATTTCCTGTGACGGTTGAGTGTAGTACCTCCTTGGAGAGAGCCATGTTAGCTTTTATTATGGATGCCTATACAGAACAAGAGAAATCTGCCACAAAGGATAAATCAGCAGCAATGAGAACGGTATATTTGCTATTTGTTTGCATATTTTAAATCTCTGCAGTCATTTGAAGCTTGTCTGTTTTTCTTTCCACAATAATAAAATATTTGCAAAATAATTTCAGTTGTCTTATGTTAAGATAATAGTTTTTCTCTATTGGAGCAATACAGGTCTGATCTGAAAGCTAAAATAACCATAAACGTTCCAGCATGTAGACCTTGACAACCTTCAATCTCACAGAGACTTGAATTGACTGATGTGTTAAAATGAAAACCTTTTCCAAGCTCCAGCCTCCTGTAGACACATGCACATTTCCTTTCTCTTCATGTATAATTTGTATGACTGATGTGTAACAATCGTCACAAAGACGGTGGAAAAAAGGATTTAACCTTTTACACTTCAATAGAGGCATGCACATTTTCTTTCCCGTCATTTATACATTGTATGAATTAAGTTTTATATGATGGCTTAATTATAGAATTACATGTATGTTTGCCCTTAAGTGGGGTCAGACTTCTCCACATTGTTCGCTTTAAATGATATTCTAAAACCATACGAAAGTACACTGGATTCACAAAAAGGCTTTGCATATATTAATGGCGTTGTATTGTCTGTGTTTTTATACACATGATGTACATGCGTTTTATTTGATCAGACAAATTTAAAAAATCTTTTAGCATAATTGTATAAAATCCAAATTTGGAACTTTAAAGTGACGCTTTGCAGATCTTTTCACAGGCATAAAAATGAAGAATACATATTGGTTTGCATTCACTACAGCAACATTGTTGGTGTTTATATAAATCTTTTCTGGCTCTAATAATTTTTATGTTGTTGTTGAAACCTTCACCACTGATACTTTATAATACTTTCAGCTTTTAAGGATGAACCGTCATTTAGCTCCGTACAAGATTGCTCTGGCAATGAGTGGACATGGAAGTCGTGAACTCAGAGAAGTAGCCAGTCATTTAGCCAAGGATTTGAGGAATGCTGGGATTGAAGTATTTGATGCGCTGTCTGAATCGAGTCAATCTCTGGAAAGTCGTCTAATCAGGTAACATCATTTTCACTTCTGGAAAGCTGTATGTTTTCATGTATAACCCTTGAACTTCCAGTTCTGGGGAACCATAAAGTTTTAATGTGTCCATGCTTGCACCAACAAATAGCCTCCATGTAACTGGTGAAAATCATCATTTATACCATGATTTTTTTTTCATTAATAAGTGTTAAGTGTTAAAATAAACACTCAAATATTTTCTTGCTCCAAGGAGAAAAATGTAGCATTTACTATTTAGATTTGGCTATATCAGAATGAAGTACAATGCTTGAAGACCATACAAAAGAATAATTCATGCCAAGGGTCACCCAAGGGAGATAAGTAGATTTACACAATTATCTCCCCTCGGTGATAACTGTCTGGTTGAATCCTCTTTTGTGCAACTTCTCTCGTCATTTATTTGTATTAGTGTGTGAATTGAGGTTAGCGGCATGTGCCCTGGTTCTCTAAATAAACCCCATGTATTGTGTTTGTTGCTAGTGGATGGCTGGAATGCTGTCATATGAAAGAAATAACCTCAAAGTCAAACAAAATCAAACCGACAATTTTTTAAATCATTGTTATTTTGTTCAACTATCCCATTATTTTTCATTTTAGATTTGACGAGCTTGGCATACCGTTTTCTGTTTTATTAAATGCCAGTACTCTTAAGGATGGTATTGTAGGATTAAGGAATAGGGATACAATACTGAAGGTAAGGATTTGGTGTCAAAAGAAATCTGGGCCCACTCTGCCTATTAGCCAAATGCTTTTATCAGTTTTAATTTGGCCAATTATTGTATTAACTAATCAGAAATGTATTATATATATGTTTTATATATTGGTTTATATGCAAAGAAATTTCAGAAAAAGTCTGTTTCAATCAGCATTGGCTGAACCTATCAAGATAGAGAATTTATTTCAAATGAGTTTCTACATGTAATTCTTCTGGAGATAACTAAATTCTTGCTTAGACTATAATTAAGTTATAATGTACTTTTGCGTGTAAAGTTGTACCTGTGCGAAATACCCTAGCTGCTTATTATCACACCTCAATCAGCTCCCTGGATACTATTATATTCTTACATGTACAACAGAGATCCAAGATAATCTATAGTTCAGTGGGGTCAAGTACTGCATAGTTCATCAGATATCACTGGCTGGGTTACCTATTGATAAGAAAGTCAACATGGGACTGTGGTAAACAAAGATACTTTTATCACTGGGGCAGGCCAGTTTCTTATTTCATTTGGTCAAATCTACTTCTAGTGAAATATTTTTAAAAAATTTGTAGATGAGCAAATTTCCTAAGATCTGGAAAAACATAGTAAGTCTTTGTTGACATACTAGATTCTTCCAAATGGAAAACTGCTAAAAGGAAGGATTTCACACACTTTCACATGATAAAATGAAGGGGTAAAACCTAGTAAGTCTAAATATGGGTCTAACTAAACTTTTAACCAAAATTGGACATACTAGGTTTTTCAGATCACAGGAGAAACATAGAAATAAAAAATACATCTGATGTGGTTTTATTCTTATTGGTTTAATGAAATGCAATGTTAAAAATATGAAATTTTGATTATTATTTTTTAAATTCGTTTTTAATTGTAGGAGCAGGTTCATATTTCCCGATTAAAAGATGCGGTTTGCAGAAATATCAAGTTGAGCTGAAAGTGATTTTCTAATTAGTCCAAAATCATTGGACATTCAAGATTTTTCTTGGGATTTATTTCATACCAAGGACTTATTCTCACAGCAGATTTTCATCAGTTGTGTTTTTAGATATATATTCTTTGACATGGAAATAACCTGTGTTCTCAGCATTTTTGGCAAATAAATAATTCCAACCATGTAAGATCAGTCTTCGGACTACAATTAAGTAGACCTCTTAAAGGTTGCATGGATCAATATGATCTGTGCTTTGATGAATTATTTTAGTCCTATCTGCTCATAATGTCAAATAAGCATGAGGGATTGATATATGGACCTGTACAATCCATATACCAAATTAACATGCATAAATATTTTAGGTTGATTGGAGCTGATCTAATTGTAAAGTTAATACCCCGACTATGATCCAATCTGATAAAAAAAACATGTGTGCTAAATTAAAATGACAATTTTTGTATGTAATATTAATAATTAATATGTTAATATTTGTGGTCATACCCAATCCACAGGTAAAATTCATACATGTATGTAATAATAAAATAGTTTTGCAATGTTCTTGTTACTTGATCCATAGGTAAAATTCATACATGTATTTGATAATACCATATTTCACTGATGATTTCGCCTGAAAGTATTTCATGTAATATTAGACAGAATCCAGGTAGTGGAATTTATCAATGGCAATGGCTTTTGCCGGTGGTTGGAGGGGAGCTTCTGGTTGCCTTCTGAGCTAAAAGGCTTCTGGTGAACAAGTTAGCATGGAGCATAGCAATGCTGCCTTTTAACAAAACACGTTGTTGTTGTACTATGGTCAATTATTGTTAGAATACTCCGTCCTCCTAAACATGTAAGTGAAATATCCTTGAGCACAAAACGTGAATCAGTTATTACTCTAAACTGAAGTTAAATCTTGTTAAATGCGTGTTCACAGCAGCACTCCAAGAATAGTGGTGGTTCTCCCTCATTCTGCCCCAATACATGTAAATACAGAAGATATTAAAGAATACCAGTGTTCTCCTAATCATTTTATGCTAACCATAGAGTAATGTTTATCCAAAAGAACTGGATCTTTTCATTGTCTTTGAACTAATGACCCTTAGTCGGTTTTACCTGAATAGCAGTCTATAAATAACTCCATTAAAGAAAAACCATTTGATTGGGGGTTATTTCACTCATATGACAGTGCAATGGGTGAAGGAAATCACCCTCTACACCACTGGCAACAGAGACAAATTGCAGTACAAAAACATCATAAACAGATCGGCTTCATATTGCCCTGTTAGCTCTCCGATCAACCGGTAGCTCCCTCCAAACTACCCACAACAGTACTGCTGCATACTTAGTCACATTTATTGGCTGTAAATAAGGGGGTAGCCGTATTAGTGTGTTATAATAAGAATAATAACAGAAGGTGGCACCTTTAAGGCTAACTAAGTTTATTGGTCACAAGCTTTCGCAGATAGTGGATATCTGCTATGTCAGGTAACGGTAGTCCGGTAAAACCAACATTACCTGACCACACGAGGGTCAACATGTAACCACACGATTGATTGATTGGTGTATTACTTATATGACGGCGATGTATTCTAGCAATAACCGACACTAGCACAGACAGCATTGTTACTCTGCAAACAAACTGCTACCATTCACGGGATTGAGTCCATCTGTTGACCATCAGGTATATGAGCGAGTCACAAGATGTGGCTTCGGCAATTGCGGGGTTGGTTTTCCATCGTAATAAGGCAAGGAATAACATAAGGTGGCATCTTTAAGGCTAACTAAGTTTATTGGTCATAAGCTTTCACAGATAGTGGATATCTGCTATGTCAGGTAACGGTAGTCCGGTAAAACCAACATTACCTGACCACATGAGGGTCAACATGTAACCACACGAGGGTCAACATGTAACCACACGAGGGTCAACATGTAACCACAGAAGGGTCAACATGTAACCACAGAAGGGTCAACATGTAACCACACAATGTTCAACATGTAACCACACGATTGTCAACATGTAACCACACGATTGTCAACATGCAAACACACAA
Source organism: Mopalia vespertina (assembly GCA_030265115.1). NCBI lineage: Eukaryota > Metazoa > Mollusca > Polyplacophora > Chitonida > Mopaliidae > Mopalia > Mopalia vespertina. The sequence goes on along the minus strand of JAQQZZ010013501.1, from coordinate 4,649 downwards.
ACTCTGGATACACAACCGAAAACATTTAAGGTTTGCCCCCAAAACTTGAAATGAAAACAACACCGGATTCCATGAAATGCATGAGGTACATGTACTAAGCTTTATTTCTCCAACAGAGGATAGTAAATAAAGAAAAATAAGATATAAAGAAGAAATGGTCAATAATTGAGCAATAGTATCTGGTCCCAAGGCTCTTATATTAACAAAATTTAAATCAAATTTAAATATTATTTTTTGTTCCTGTACACAAAAATGTTATTATGATAAAAATTTCACCACTTAAAAATACAATTTCTTTTTCTACATATAGAATTTCTTTACACAACCATATGGAAGCAGATGATTTGTTCACAGGGTAGACGATTACTTTTATAACTAACAAAAAACTAAAACTCTTTTCGTTTAAACAACAATTCTGGTTATCACAGCTAATATAGCGTTTAGCAGCAGTCAATAATTTGCAGGATTTCAGTGCACCAAATAACAATGATCCCTCAGTATAAATAGAATATCCCACAGTACAACTAGAGATACATGCACTTTTAATATCTAGGGTTATATTATGTGTGATTCTTGGTCATAGGTAAATTTTCTCCGTCTAACTACTTTTTGGCTTGATAAAACTCTTGCATTATTTTCCATGCTTTTGGTGCCATGAAGCCATCTGGTGGATTTTCACCATCTCGGGCCATTTTGCGCATTTTGGTTCCACTAATGAACATGAAATCGTCTTTCTTTTCTGGGTCGAAGAAATCCATTGCTTTCTTTACCAGGTTATAAGCTGCTACTCGGAATGGGACGATCTCTAACTGTGTTAATCCTGGTGCCATAGTTAATACCTGAAAAAACAGACCATACAAATGTTAATAACTTTTTCAATTGCCAGAGCAACATCGTGTGCCTCGTGCATACCTGAAGGTCAAAGGTGGGCTCAAACCAGTGAAAGGTATATCGATTGATTGATTAGTAAGTGCACACGCTAACCACTAAGCCATGGCTGCGGGCCGCTCATTTTAAGAAGTTCACTGGCAAAGAGCAGTATGTTTCGAGTGCAGATAAGCTCTCATAACTTAGCAGTGGAGGAATGTCCTTTTTCTAACGGAGCAAATCACTTCACATTGTATGGTTGTGTTAATGCTAATATTTACTGTTGGAACTCATGAGTTGAATTATTGACAGTCTTTCTTTGATGTTAAAAGTTATCATGAAGATATGCACAGATGCAAATATTAAGTTATAGTTTTAACAGAGCATGTACCAAAACTAATAAAAGAACACAGCCATTCTAAGAAGAGTTTGTTTGTTTGTTCATTTGATTGGGGTTTAACGTCGTACTTCTAACAAGAGAAATGTATCTAAAATGAGAACTAATCAGACATATAAATAGCATGTCGGTTTACCTTTGCACCATGTGTAGCCTCAAATAGATCTTTGCCCCCATCAGGGTGTGGCATACCTGCTGGATCACGACCCACTATGTAAAAATTTGCTCCTGTAGACATTCTGGCCTTTGCGTGCCATTGTACCTAAAAACAATATAAACAAAAATATGTATTAACTAGTTCAGAATAGGTAAAACTGTTTTGTTTTTGTTAATACAATGTTGTCATGGATTTACTTCCGTCTAGTGTAGGGTAGCTCTCTGTGTATTTGTATGGCTGGTTTCTCCAAGCAGTAAAACCTTTACCCATTGCTGTAAGATGTCCTGTCATAATATTGTCTGTGTGATGGGGAAAATTTAACCCTGGGTAATCTGATGTTTGGTGAGAAACCTGGTATAAACCACCCTGTGATTTCCACGGTCATCTGTTTTATGGTATGTTGTTATTACACAGTAAGTAGTAAAAATTGAAGGCGTTTTTCTGTAGTTTACTAACCTCTGTTGGTCCAGCGTACATCATGGGTGATGGGAATATAGCCAGCACTGTACTCTCAGGGTCTAACACTCCTTCATCTAATATAGCCTTGTGCTGTTTCATTCTTACTCCCAAAGGTACATCATCATCTTTAGTCCACCCACCTAAAATAAACACATATCAAATTAATTAAATAATTTTGTGTCGTAAAACAACATAACAAAGAAGGACAATTTAAAAGCAAGTAAGATTCTCACCTTATCCATGGACTGATAAAACCACCAGCAATTTACTTTCTTACATTTATTTGTTAACTGATTATTGTAAATAATGTAGCTGTTTATATAAAGTCATCATCCATAGGGTATCACTAAAATCCAATCTAATTATAATCAGATCTCAAAAACGCTCCCTGTGTTTTGTTTGTCGCTATATTGAGATCTAACACAATCACCCCACCTACAATGTTGATTGGTTTCTTAAATCAACCAATCACAGAGCTGCTTCCCAATTTTGGTTTGTAAAAGTCGATGATTTCCGCCGAGGAACTGAAGTTTCCTGACTGCATATTTTTACATGACCAGCGGATACATGCATGCACATGCAATCAACAAACACCATTAAAATAATAAACTTGAATGGAATTGCATTTTCCCCTGAATAATTTTTGTGTCTTTTAGAAAGTGAAGATTAACAGTATTTTCGTTATTTTGGGATAACACTTTCTTAGTTTGAACCGATGCCAGTTCAGAACATTTTGAAGGAATCAAACCCACGACCCTCAAAGTTAAGCACCGAATCGCCAGCAGTAAATGCAGGTCACCTAAACCACTCAGCCACCCGGCCTCCGTTGGTTCGATTCCCGGACGGGTTTCAACTTGCAAAATTTTCTGAACTGGAATCGGTTCAAACTACGAAAGTGTTATAAGTTTTGAACGACATGCCAATTAAGTAAGTGTTATCCCAAACTAACGTAAATACAAAAATTCGGCTATGTTTACAAAGCTCTGGTATATGGAATAAGTATATACAACATAATAACAATTTCTCATGTCAATGTAGATGCCCAGAACAATGTAAATTTAGCATCATAGCGATGGGGTTTCTGTTTGTTGTTGTAAACCTTTTGAGCAGCACAGCAGACTAAATGACATGGTTCGTCAGTCTTCATTCATCTAAAATGGTTTTACCGACAAGGTTAACATGTCCGGGTGATATTGATCACGACAGCAGTGGTTGTTTTATACGTTCACTGTTATTTGTTACTCTATTGCGACCAAAATAATACTACCCTATCACCTCTGTTTTGTGACAGGTCGCTGACCATCAAAATGCAATCTAGCCTTTATTGAATATAAGACTATCATGCCGGTTCTGAGGCGTTTAGATAAATGAGATGGGATTGTGTTTCTGTCGTAGACTACCATTCTACAGCAGGATGTAATGTCCCCGGAGTTATTCCAAACAACTCACATAAATTGATATATTGTTATTGAGGGACATATGCGACGTCACAAACAAGTGATAGCAAAGTGGAATGTCAACTACAAAGCCAACTGATTGTTGTAAAGGTAACCCATGTGATTTGTATATTTCATCCATAAAACATCATACAACTAGAACGACATTAAATATTATGTACTTCAGACCTTTTGGGAACTCCTCTCATCATATTCAGTAATGTCAGTAATGTTATATCCGCTTGGTTTATATCAGACGTTACTAATAGTGATACATCGGTCTATTTTTGACATACAAAAAACCTACATCTTTCCGCATTTATATATGTTAGCTTGTAACCTTTGCCAAATGGATTTATCCTATAAATCTGCAGGGATCAGTGCTAACAGTTCGGGTAATACTCACTGCTGTCTGCCCCGGGGGAGGGAGGGGGGTCAACACATTTAGTATTCTCTACAGTTTTGTGAATTAAGGTGCACCCCAACTTCTGATTTCAACGAATATTGTTAGAAATTTTATCTGCAGTATGGCCGATACTATTTTGTTCAATTTATTTTTTACAGATTTTACTATATATATATATTTCCTGAGGGATACTGCATCAAATCATTATTGAAAATAATACAAATCACATAGGCCTACATTTCGGAGCAATGGTCTTCAATTCTGCCCAAAAACTAACTATTTTGCATATGAGTATTTCACAAGGCATGTACATGTACGAGTATCTCTTTTATGCTTTCATCAAATGGCCTTTGTCGAATGCAGAGTAGCATACGGGTATTCTGAAGCATGGTTTAACAGAGCAATGATATTGTGGGAGTGACATTATCAGAAGGTTACGGTAAGAGTTATGCCGCTTGTTTTTTTAATGATTGTGGTGACCAGTGGTCAAGCAAGCTGGCAGACCCGGAGCGGAGATCACCAAGTAAAGACCTGTGTATTTTGATATTCTAAATATATCTTTTATTTCAACGTTGTGTCTTCGAGTGAATTATTGACTTACAATATATTTCAACTACTTCAGACAGTACCATTCATAATTCTGCAAGGCTATGTTAGATTATATTTTCAATGAATGTAACACTGGGATATAATTGAGACTTGTGCGAGCCCAGGTGTGGAATAGAACAACACAACCTATCAAATGCTAATGCTATTATCATTTTAGTCGTATACTTGTGGATTGGAACTAGTACATGTTTTAGAGTTCAAACACATGTACTAGTTTATGACATTATAAAATAGTTTTGGAGTTCAAACACATGTACTAGGGTATGACATTATAAAATAGTTTTGGAGTTCAAACACATGTACTAGTGTATGACATTA
>JAQQZZ010013490.1:0-11451 GCA_030265115.1 Mopalia vespertina | reverse complement strand
CATGATTTTTATGGTACACCGTCCTTAATGGGTACAAAATGGAATTTAATCATTATTTAAAACCACTTTTCTTGTATTTTCAACTTATCGACATCCAAACGAGTGTGAAGTTTCTTTTTTGACTGAGTTTATGTCATTTTATATTTTGCTTATATTTCCTTCCCCACCTAAATGCTGTTACTTGAATATTTTCTTTCCAAATCAAATAGAACACTGTATTAAATAATAAACCTAAAACCAACACTTTTATTTAAACCATTAGCCGTATTTAATTAAATTTAATTCAATTAATGGGAAATCCGTGGAGGAGTTGTCTAAAGTGTACGCTCTAGAGAGTGTATCCTTCTGGTCAACATATCCCCCTCCACTCTGGGGTTGCGGGTTCCATTTCCGTGGACCATATGTCGGTTGGTATGCAAGCAACCAGCAGAAGGTCGTGGATTTTCTGGGTTTTACCAAGTTGTCCTCCCCAATAATGCTGGTCACTGATCTGTAATTGGGATTTAATCCTGTTGATTCAACATCGGACGAATAAATAAATAAAAAATAAAAAAATAATTTGTCTATTTTAATGTATCTATATTTTTCATGGATTTTAAGATCATTGTACATTATTCCAAGGGGTATCAAATCTGGTACTTGTACCGTAAGCTAGGATATACATGCATGTATCTATACTCGAACTGAACTACTGAGCAGTTATTTTTCGATAAATAGAATTAAACGTTGTCAGGAAAGATTACCTATATATTTGGAAATGATGTGTCTTGCTATTTCCCATTTGAAACTTACTTTTTTTTATATGTATCAAACATTCGACAGTTATATATCATACCAAAATGAACATCTTATTTTCACTAAATATGGAACTCGTGTAAACAAAATCACACACGTTTGTCTTACTATATATGAATTAATTGATTTACACTGTTCCACTCTCTAGCTCACATTCAATTTGTCTGTTTTATTGATAATAATAAGTAATAACAATAATTATAGTAATCATTATTAAAAGCATATAATTCAATACATCAATTGAATTAGGCCAATTTATTTACTCCCCTTTCTTGCATTTGCCTTAGGTGAGTATTTCATGCGCCCCACACAGAACATGGTATCTCTATTTGCCTATCGTCTATTTCATCAACACAAGTTTTTGAGAGAACCGTTCTGTCTGTTTTTTTAAGTCATCCAGTTGTTTCCTTTTTCGACATAGTTTGATATTTGTTGTTTACATTTTTATTTGCTATATTGTTTATTTGGACTGCAGTTGACGGCCCAAATAGAACATGGTATCTTCGCCACTACACTTCATGTATATTTTTATCGTAGAGAATGACACCTACATACATGTGAGAGAAATCAAATACGGAGTTTGATTTTAACACCAAGAACAGCGCGACACACAGCCCACAGAGAACATAGTATATCCGATGTCGCACTTCCCAGACGTGGTTGAAGTTTTATTTTGTTTAGAAGAGAATTTTAGTCGAACTTCTTGATGGAAGTTGGTTGATGTTTCTTGTGTTTAATAAATAATTAAATTTGTCCCTTGTGTATACATTTATACGGCTCTCGCACACCATGGTAAGATATAAGGTCCGATTGCTTGATTTGGATGCATCATCCTCTGGGTTAATGCGACACACGGCCCACACGGAACATGGTCTCTCCTGTGCCACACAACCTTTCCGGGAGGAGTTTGATTGCTTGATTTTAAATTGTATAATATGTTATATTTATTGTAATATCCGATGGCCTTTAGGTAATCGATGATGAGTTGGTATAGATGTTTTCTGTGTTCTCGTTTTGGATTTAGGATAGCAGGTAATGCAAGTGGAATATTTAATTGATTTAAAACGTGTTCGAGTATGCCTCGTTCATTTGTATATTTATGGCACTTGGTAAATATATGATATATTGTTTCGTCCTCTTCGTTACACCCGGAACAGATCGTTGAGGTTTTTTTGATGAGTTTTGCTAAATATGATTTAAATCCAGTTTTACCAAGGCGTAAACGAGTTATTATGGTATCATCTCGTTTATTAGTTAATTGAAATGAGCTTTTATTTCCTGTTTTCCCTCCTAAAATGGGACATAACCAACGCCCGTGGTATTCGTTCTGCCATTTATTAAGTACTCTCCTTGATAGTACTGAATTTATTTCACTTGCGCCTAATCCAGATAACTCATCTATTTTGGGATTTTCCTAGACTGCATTTAGCGGCTTTATCGACAGCTTCATTTCATTTATTGAGAATATGGCCTGGTGCCCACGTAGCCCTTCGCGGAGTTGAATGCATGAAGGGTTGTTTTTAGACAGCCCAGGGATTTGCACATTCACGGCTACCATGCTGGTGCTATAGAAGCTAAAACTAGAAATAAGCCCCAAATAAGCTTTTACTTCAACCAAACGGACACCGTCATGGATAACTGAAAGTCTATTTGCTACAAAGATGTTAAACCTCTTGTGTTGGTTCTTGGTGCACTGTAGGACAATGGCACTGTCTGGCCAGATATGGAATCGTCAATTTTAATTGACAGTTCTATTCGCACGATTGAATCAAGTTTCACTGCTGTGACCGCCGCTGTAAGTTCTACACGTGGAATTTGTTTTATTGGAGCTAAACGAAATTTGTTCATGATAAGTTTACAATGCATTTGTCCTTTAACACTCAGCACACTGAGATAACGGACTGCACCATAACACCATATAGATGCATCAGAGAAGTGATGTAATTGACAACTTTTAATGTCTTCAAAGTTGGGAGGAATCATGCATCTGGTTAACTGAATGTTCTCAATCTGAGGTAGTTGCTATAACCAAGATATCCTTTGGTCTGTATTTGATTGGCTGAGAGGTTCATCCCATCCCTTATGTTCCTTACATTCATCCTGGAATATAATTTTGGCCTGCCAGATGTATGAACTTAAAAACCCTAGGGGGTCATACACTGAACTGATAACACACATAAACCACCTCCTTGTTATTAGCTTATATTTAGGTGTGATTTTAAACCCAAAGTTATCGCTATCTGTGTCCCACAATATGCCTAAGACTCTTCATACAGGAATGCTCTTTTCAAAGTCTAGATTTTGGACAGATTTTGCTCTGAAAGAATCGATTTTCCCGACTTGTACTTGTTAATTTGATTAGTTTGAATTCACCTTTAGCTAAGAGGTCACACAATTGTGACCCATTACATCGAAACGGGTCGTAAGAAGCCATTTCGCCATATTGAGTTATACACATAGTCACATTCCATGGGTTCTAACCTTCATTTTGGTACCATTCATGACTCCATATCCTGTGGATAAAAATATATATTTTCGCAGTGCACATTTAAAGGGCAAACGTTCGGTTGAACTTCCAATCGCTCATCACTAATCATTAAATTGACAAATTCCATGCCATTGTTTTACACTATATTCTGACAGTACACACAGTGCAGTTCCTGATTGTCCGGCCCTATTATTTACACAATTTACATTTCGACAATTACAGTACAGTAAGATAATGACTTGATAATACTATAAAATCCCAGTAGAGTTCACAATTCTAGTGGAGCCTTCCACACAGACTCAGTCAGATGAGTCAGCCCATTGTATTTCAGTCCATTACTTCTTTGCTGTCTTCTTGTGTGCCGTTTTCTGCCGCTTGGCAGGGGGCTGTCTTTTCTCAAGCTCCTCATCTGATGGAGGCTCGACAATTAAAGGTCCAGGACTACGGGGACACACGATATCCTGAGTGGCGTCTGTGTAACTCTCTGTTTTCGTGAACAGGTACCCCTTCCTCTTGTTGCCAAGGCCTGGCGAAGCAAATGTGTCTGGCACAGTAGCTGGTGGACGGACAACCCTATTCAGTAGCTGGACTGCTTTTTCCTCTCCATCAGGTGTCTCCATCGCAAAAACAATGCAAGGGTGGTGTCCATCAAACCTATAAATAGAAAGTATGAAATGATGAGAATATAGACAGCTGGATATGAAGGAATTTGATGTGGGCATATTCTAAAAGAAAAGTTGTGTAACTGCCTGGAATGAATTAAAATGTTAGGGAACTGCCTGGTATATATTGAAGATGGGGAGGTGGTGGAGGCGGTAACAAATTACTGAAATTGCCATCGAGTTCAGAAACATAGTATTCATGAATGCAAACCAAAATGATTTTACTAACAATTGTTTTCCATTATAAAAATAACAATAATAATCTTCATTTTAACTCCTTAACCACATAGGACAATAAAGCCTTTTTGATAGATGAGGAGAAAAACATCTGGTGGATTGCTAATACAATGATATCAAAAGCAAAGTTTCCCTGCGATGCTGTTGTTTCTTAATGCCATACAGTGCCTTGAAGAATGGTGCGAGGAATCCCTGCCAGTTGTACAGTGGCATGAAAATGTTGATGCTTCTTCTCCCATAAGCTGTGGAATGTTGACCCCTTGCACTGACGAGCTCCTAGTCACACATACAGCCATTTCCTCCAGGAATGAGACTTCGGTCCATCGAAACAGCTGCTTCACGAAACAAAAACACTGGTCTGGGGCAAATTTTGTGTGACCAGCAATCATAAAATTAACCGTCATAGATGTGTGTTATCCATGTAATGTCCTCCACAAGAAATACCAAACCAGAAACTTGTTCTTGTTTTGGCCACTACAGTTGTCACAGTGTAAGTGAACGTCTCCTTCACGCAGAGCATAGTATTCAAAGAAATGGTGCAAGTAGCTGATGACAGCATTGGAGCCCTAGCTGCTGGACATCACCCCATCAATTATGTAGTTTACACCTTCGCGTGCTACACCGAAGAGTATATGGGACCTGGCTGCAATGAATTAGATGGTATGTGAACTTGTTGAGCGAAATCAAACGAATAGTGCATGGCTATCCCCCCTGAGTAGGGCAAGTTAGGCCCGAGCCTCGTTTCTCCAGCAACGGCTTTCGCGTCTTTCATCAACTCACGATTCAGGCTCCTCTCCTGCGCCACAAGGTCAAGATGAAGGTATTGCTTCTTAAGCTTTGCTTGTTTGACGATCTCGGGTATACTCGGCTCTGCGATAAACGTCTGCATTGTTCTTTTAGCATGACCAGCATAGATCAGACATTGACTTCACCCGGACAATGAATGACAGGAGACTGACCCATATATTACAGTATGATGTGAACTTGGCAGCACGATGATCTGATAAGATATAATCATAATAAGACCCTCATAATAAGTTGTGATACATAGAGGATATTTGTCATCAACTGGTAATTACCAATTCCGGGCAAATATTCTATTTATTATATAATTAGCAGTGGAATTAATCATAAAAAGTAATGTTTTACGACTAAAATTTTTTTTCAAGACAAAACAGTTGTCGTCAGCTGTTCGAGAACAGATCACTTCTCTGTCAATCAGTCCGCTTGTAAAAAGAAGTTCTGTTTTGACAGAAAAAAAACTATCCAGAGTTAAGAAAAACGAATTACATACTTCTTTGTGAAAATCACATTGAATTTAATATTTATACAAACAGTCGCGACCAAAGTAACAAGAAAATACAAACAAACATATTTTTCTTCCATTTGCGTATGATTTGTTTGTATATTTGATTGGTGTTTAACGTCGTGCTTAAGGGTATTTCACTTATATGACGACGGATTGTTCACTTCTCACTCTGCCTTACTTCATTACGGTGGAAAACCTCAGGTCGACAGTGGGACTCGAACCTGTGCGGTACAACGAAGAAGGATCAGTAGTCAGACACGCTAACCACTCAGTCACGGCCGCGGCTCCATTTGCGTATGATGAATGATTAATTTTACTCACCTACAGCTCCCATGGCAGTTGTGTACTGTCTCCAAACAGAACGTTTCGTTTCGTAGGATGGCAAAGTTTTACATTGTCTCTTTTGAATCCCGCCACGCGTCCAGGCAGGATCATGGCGTGAGTAATAAATCTGGTATTACTTATGCTGAAAAAATAATTATAAGTGAATACTTTTGAGGAAATATTCTAAAAAAAGATCAGAACTGCTGTTCATAATTTTCTTCAACCTGGAATTGAAAAAATGAATGGGGAAAAGAGTATTGTTTTCTCAAAACAATTTCAACAAACTAACTTTGTACTCATGAAAAACGCTATGAAATTACTCGGTCAAAGTGCATCATAAAGAATACACCACATCCAAAACTATTCCCAAACTCTAGCACAAAAATGTAATTAATGTAATATGACTTCAATGAATGATGATTTTACCACTACGCGTCTCACTTAAATGATAATAATGACAAATCTTAGTACAATAGATCCAGTTCATTTGATATAACCTCTCAATGTGATTTAGGCTTTACATTATTACCCTCGGCGACTATCCAAAAACATTTCCGTAGAAAGTATCAAATAAAAAATGAACTTACCAATGCATAAATCTGAATGTGTCTGCAGATCACTGTTTTCTCAATCATGAATGTTGATCGATATCGCGTCCTTTCTTTCTGGGTCAAACGTTTTTCGCAGGCTGTGTCCTTCGACAGATTGATGTGGCAACCGACTTTATCCACGATGAACATATCCTTTTCTTTGTCTGTTAATACAGCCATGTCCATACGTAGACGATGCACACATTCACCTGAAAACTGCTTACAGCATCCACCTTTCTCAGAAAGTTTGCATTTACAATTGAAATGTGCAATTTTAGTTTTCTCTGCCTCTATACTGGATACACCAAGAGATCAGTGAAAGAATCAAGTATCGCCATAGCCTGGTCTACCACCACTGTGGCACCATCCTCCTCTTCTTTAGCATCAGACACATCTGCATCTAGGCCTAGCCCTACACCATTTACACTGGCTACATCATTCTGAAGCTCCTGAATCACATTGGCATAATCGGGGGCATCCGGGAGTTGGAGGCAGTCCATCATATCGTTTTCTTTTCCACCAGAGTCATCCTCATCATCATCAGATGTCACACCATCCTCAGTATCGAAGATGCAATTTGCAAAAGTTCACATTGTTCAGTGCTTTCGTCGCTTTATCAGCCATAATCCAGCACAAATCACACTAAAACACCTTACAGATACTCACAGCAATCATTCACTATTGCAATACAGTCCTTTCTTACGAAAAATCTTTGACATACAGCTTTAAAAAATAATTTTTACTTGAGACACGGCTTGTCAATCGAAAGAGTTTAAAAGGCAAATGGCGGCTTCATGGGCGCCGCCATTAACACGTGACCTGCTTGGACCAATCAGGGCGCCGGTTTCCTCGAGCTTAGCAACAAGCCAAGAGTTGTTCACAAAATTGACCCTGGCGAATCCGTTGCAACCCCTTAATTATATGGTAAATGTTAATGAGGATATCCTGACGTTAGTAGAATGAAGATATTCGAAGCTTTATTTAGATACCGGGATTTCCCAAGTTGTTGTTGTCGGAATGGCGCATAACGTGATAGAAGTTACGGAAAAAATCGATGTTTTTAACTCAAATTCAGCCATTTTTGTTGCGTATGGTTCACAAATCGTGCTTACAAGCATCTTTGGGGTTATATTTTCATCCAATCCATTCTTGGAATATATAAATAAGGTATTTATGAAGTGTTTTTTTGTGTGAAAATTTGAGAGTCGACCAAAAATGACATACATTTCTATTATGAGTGCTAGAACAATACGGGCCTATGCGACTTACTACCCGTTTCGATGTGATGGGTCACAATTGCTTAACATGATTGACAGCTTAAAAAGAAAACATAAATCAGACAAATTAAGACAATTCTTAATGTGGCTTGAATCCAAATTGCATTGCACGAAATAGCAGAAATCGCTTCTCCGAGCTTCCTCACTATCAGAGCTTCCGGAGCCTACGCGTCCCCGATTATTGCGCTGGGAGAGTCGAACCCTTTATAAAGCCACAAATGCAGATAATTCATATGGAACCCTGAATAGCTATGAATCCAAATTCCACTGCCCGAATTAGCTGAAATCGCTTCTCGAGCTTCCTCATTTTCAGAGCTTCCGGGGCGTGCACGGTTGGCCTGTTGGGCTGGGGTAGTATATCCCTTTATTAAACCACAAATGCAGACAATTCATATGGAACATTTCTTATTCTCCCACTATTCAATGAATTTGGGTCAGATAGCTAAACAAATTCGTCCTTTTTCATACTTTGTGAAAACATAAATCACACAAATTAAAACAGTTTTTACTATGGATCTGAATCCAATTTCCATTGCCCGAAATAGTTTAAATCGTTTCTCCGAGCTTCCTAACTTGAGCCCTTCTTGTGAAATGAAGTCTTGACATGAGTGATCTTCTCTTTGTCCTTAGACGGACGGGATAGGAAAACATGGGTTATATAAGGGAAAAAACGCCCAATATGTCCGATTTTGGTGGAATTGCCTAATCAAAATTTATAAAGACGCAAAACGCAATTGACCCCTGGGTTAAAATCCTATGTAAACTAAATGTATAGCCCCGCACCGTCTCTATAAACTCGGTTGCGCGTCACAACCACCTTTTTATAGAGACGACCCGGTTCTTTAAGCGTACGTCCTTCCCCCGGGGTAATCACTTTAATTACCTGATTAAGCTAACGGGGTTAATTAACAAAATATAATAGGTTAATAAGTTTGTAAAAAATAATGTGCCCGTCTCCACTGGGATTCGAACCCGGTACCTTTGGATGATATATATATATTTTAAGGAACGATATACCGGAATAAGTCAGACAATGTCTATGATGCAGACAATTAATTCAACTAGTATAGGTACCTTACACATTATTTTGCTGACGCTGTGGTTCATAGCATAACTTTACAAGATGTCTTGATAGTAGAATATGTACTGCTAAAAACTATTACTATTTTCGACTTTTATACTCGAAGCGATTTAGTTACGAAGGACGTAATTATCGTAATTCTGGAACTAAATTATATGTATAGCAAGTTCAAATGAACTGTCGATCTTTCGAATTATCGTTCGTGGTTAAGAAAGAATTAAAAAAATAATACTAGGGCAGACCGGGGACCTATGAGCCATGGGGACCGACGAAACACCACTTCCTCTCCACAATGAGGCCTGGTGTGGATGTCTCCTGCATCCTGCATACAGCTACCTCACATGCTATATCCACCATATTGTTTTTATTTGTTTTGTGCGCAACAAAAGCTTTGAACGAAAAAATGTAAGTATTTGAACACGTTGAGTAATTCGGCATGTCAAACGTAGATTTTTATTATAAGGGGATGCCTGATGTTTCAAAGGTTCATTATACATTAATTATATCGGTGAATACGGACTCTATGTATCAATAGTGCACTTTGATAAAACAAAATATTATCGGCTGAACAGGAAACACAAAAACAAATTGCCATGCTTGGTGGGTCCGATGAACCATCTCGGGTGGGGTCCAATGGGCCGTGTTAGGTTTGGGGTTACTAGGCGTAGCCTGGACGTGGAACCGTTTAATAATGAAGAGAACGATCAGGACAATGATGAAGCCGGAAAAACTACATCTGATGAAGAACCAGATGAAGAGATCAAGTTCCAGAACAAGACTTTGGAACTACAGGATTATGTTCTCGTTGAATACATGACAAGGGGCAAAAAACACCACTATGTTGGAATCATCATTGAAACAAAAGATGAAGATGGCGACTGTGAAATTAAATTTCTCCGAAAGTCAAACAAACATGTAAATTCGTGCTGTTTTGTGGAACCAGACACAGAAGAAATTGTTTCCGTCGAGGAGACAGACATTCTTGGAATTCTTTCACAAAATACACAACTGGTAATTTCACTTTATTGGTTTGTTGATGTTCCGCTTGAAATATTACTATAATCGGATTCGTGAGATAACTGATGAGAGATTTAGTTTAGCGTAAATCAACAAGCCAAAACAGAAGTATAATGTCACGACGCAATTGACTCGCGCCAACATGTTTCAACGTTGTACATGCAAATACTTTTCTTTTCATCGTGTCGTTGTCCCCACCTACTCTATATGACACCCCGATCCCACCCCACCCTACACCCACACACTTAGCATGCCACTCTTTGACTTTAATCAGCCGTCTTGTCAGGAGAAGTTTTAGGACGTGTTTTGGCGTACATGTATGTGATGTTCGTTCTGCACGTTTTCAAAGACGAGAAACTTTTACTTCCACTGCGTAACAATAACGCAATCCACATTTGGATTAAAATGTTATGAGGTGAATAATAATTGCGTATGTTTTGACGCAATGCCAATTCTTCACTTATCAAAAAAAAACAACTCTTGCTAGCATGGCAGTCACTGTCTCCGCAAATATTATAAAATAGCGAATAGGACAAGCAACATGAGCCAAGAATAACACATTAAATTCGCGTGTTGATAAAATCTTCACTTTATCAAACGACTTGCCGCTTTTAAACTCGGTTGTATAACGTTATTTGAAGATGCCCATATATGTCTCTCAGACAGACGTAACGGTGATACACCATCCTAGCCTAGTTGTGTTGCTCAAGGTAATGTTTGAATTGCATGTCTTCTAAGAAACACGTATAAACAAGCTCACACCTGTCATAATCAAAGACAAGTGAAAGGAAAAATGGAGCGCCAATATTGTGTATTACATTGCTTGAAGTATGTATGTGAGAATATTTACTATTATAAATCACGCAACAAAATGCTGGTGTATCATCTTTGGGGGAAATGTAAAATCGTAATTGCTATTTTTTTTACACAAACACGACACAGATTTTAGTTTTTATTTCTGCTTTCGTCTAGTGCATCGTGGTATATCGATAACACTTACGTTGTTTCACAAATATTGATATATGACTAGAAATTGACCAAAAATAAAGGCTTTAATTTTCTTCAAGTATTCGATATTTTTTGGCTATTTTGAAGTATACTAATGGTAACATCGGACGTTAACATGTAAGTGTAAGTTTCTTTAATACCGGACGGATAGTGTCAATGAGCTTCATTAAGGTTAGCTCCTTTTACTAATTACATAGGGTGTTCTTTATCACATTTAGTATGGAAAAGGCACTATACATTACCAACGCAAGTGTAATGCTCCAATAGTCTGTGATCACCTTTCCTGTTGTCGATATTTTCGGATGTAACGAGCAACAAATGCTTCAATTCACTGTACTTGTACATGCATAGTTTTCATTGTTCGTGAAAATAATATTATTTTTATTACTTTTACTTTCACAGTCTATTTGATTACCAATCTGGAATGTCTAAAAGTGAAACGTGCTAAATGGTATAGTTATTGGAGCAGTAAAAAGACCCATAATTATTAATTAAAATAAAAATAAATGAGTCATATTTATACATTTGCCTAGATTGTTTAGAGTTGATAATCCACCGACAGCCTTCTAAGGACAGTGTGTCTCTCGGAATGGAATGGAAATTAGTATTGATGGCGCATGCAGTTCTAGATCACTAGAACTATGCGCGCCATTACTTTGCATT
>JAQQZZ010013468.1:0-10065 GCA_030265115.1 Mopalia vespertina | reverse complement strand
CCAATCACAGTTACTTCATGTGACAATGTGTCACAAGGTGAGTTTGTTTTCACTGAAGTAATAATATTACACCTTTATTAATGAAACTTAAAACTAGTTTACTAAATGACTTATACTATGATGCAATTGAACTGGTATATATGTAGATTTTCAAATATTTGTCTGCAGCAATAATTCCAGTCAGGCAGTGGGTTGTTTTATATTGCTGAAGCAAAATACACTTAACTTGCACAACTATGTATTAGTTTAGTCAAACATCTACACAGATGGTGTGGGGACATGCTTCAACCCTCCATCCATTTTTATTAAAAATCTTTCTTCTCGTGTGGTAAATTGATAAAAAAAAAACCCCAAAACCTTGATGTTTTAACTTGATGCTTACATGTTGTGTTAATAATATATTACAGATCCTGGTCCATCAAAGTCTAATCCTTTCTTACCTGTAGAATCACCTCCAATCACAGTTACTTCATGTGACAATGTATCACAAGGTGAGTTTGTTTTCACTGAAGTAATAATATTACACCTTTACTAACGAAACTTTAGAATAGTTTACTAAATGACTTATGCTATGATGCAATTGAACTGCCAGATTGAATGGTATATATGTAGCGTTCAACGATTTCTCTGCAACAATAATACCAGTCCCCCAGTGAGGTGTCTTATATTACTGAACCAAATAGACTTAAATTGCACAACTATGTATTAGTTTAGTCAAACATGTGCACAAATCCATTAAATACAAATATCATACACCTAGGTTCTTCAACTTTACTCAGTTGTAAAACATGCATCCATTTGGTTTACATATCTTTGTCAGTCAAAGTATAGTGCCATGTATGTGAGAGTAGAGATGTTTATCATAAAGTTTTTTTAATCATGTGGCAAACTGATTAAAACAAAGATAGCCTTAAACAAATAAAAATTGTTTATACCTTGGTTTTTTAAGTGATGTTCACATGTTGTGTTTATAATATATTACAGATCCTGGTCCATCAAAGTCTGATCCTTTCCCACCTGTAGAATCACCTCCAATCACAGTTACTTCATGTGACAATGTGTCACAAGGTGAGTTTGTTTTCACTGAAGTAATAATATTACACCTTTACTAACGAAACTTAAAACTAGTTTACTAAATTACTTATGCTATGATGCAATTGAACTGGTATATATGTAGATTTTCAAATATTTGTCTGCATCAATAATTCCAGTCAGGCAGTGGGGTGTTTTATATTGCTGAAGCAAAATACACTTAACTTGCGCAACTATGTATTAGTTTAGTCAAACATCTGCACAGATGGTGTGGGGACATGCTTCAACCCTCCATCCATTTTTATTAAAAATCTTTCTTCTCGTGTGGCAAATGTATAAAAAAAAAATTTGATGTTTTAACTTGATGCTTACATGTTGTGTTAATAATATATTACAGATCCTGGTCCATCAAAGTCTGAAACTGTCCCACCTGTAGAATCACCTCCAACCACAGTTACTTCATGCGACAATGTGTCACAATGTGCGTTTGTTTTCACTGAAGTAATAGTATTACACCTTTACTAGCTAAACTTAACAATAGCTTACTAAATAACTTTTGCTAAAGTGCAACTGACCTGCCAGATTCATGGGTACAAATGTATCTGTGTTTTCAAATATTTTTGTTCAACAATATGTCGCAGCAGTGAGATGCCCTATATTGCTGAAGCAAAATGCACTTAACTTGCACAACTATGTATTAGTTAAGCCATGTTTCAACCCTCCATCCATAGTCGTGCCATGATACTGACCGATGATGAGAATGGCTTTTTATTAAAAATCTTTCTTCTAATGTGGCAAATTGATGAAAAAGATAGCATTCAACAAATGAATATGTACAGTAGCACAAAATAGATTTGTTCGTATTATAGTGGATATATCTTCTTGTAGTGCCAATCATTTTACACTGAACTGCTGATGATGGTGCTGGCAACATCAGTATAGTATAAATATATGGCTAAATTATGGCTGTACTGTAAGTTGCCTGGTGATTCGCGTCTACATGTATTGGTGTGTTGCAAACCATAGGTGTCCTCACTTGGTTAACAATAGAACATTCATTCATCTCTGAACCTCTTGCTAAGGGCAGTTTGCTTGAAGGGTAGCAAAGCTGTCTTTACTTAACACTGGAGGAAAATGAACTTTCCATCATTATGGAAATGCTTCACATCTTGGTTGTACTAGTATCAATTATTGTTGGAATACACCGTCCTCCTCATATAGGTGAAATACCTTTAAGCAGGACATAAAACACAATCAATCAATCATTCATTTATCTCAGACCTTCATATATTATAGGTGTCCTTACTTGGTTAGAAAGTAGAACTTCATGTCTTTTAAGACTGCAGATCATAGGTGTCCTCGCTTGGTTAGCATTAGGACATTCATTCATCTCTTGACTTCACATATCATAAGTGTTCTAGCTTGGTTAGACTGTAGATATACAGGTGTCTCAAGACTATATAGGTCATAGATGCCCTCACTTGGTTATCATTCGGACATTCATTCATCTCTATACTTCATATATCATAACTGTCCTCACTTGGTTAGAAAGTATACCTTCATGTGTTTCAAGACTAAGCAGATTATAGGTGTCCTCACTTGGTTAGCATTAAGATATTCATTCATCGCTAGACTTCACATATCATAGGTGTCCTCACTTGGTTAGCATTAGGACATTCATTCATCTCTAGACTTCACATATCATAGGTGTCGTCACTTGGTTAGCATTAGGACATTCATTCATCGCTAGACTTCACATATCATAGGTGTCCTCACTTGGTTAGAAAGTATAACTTCATGTGTTTCAAGACTAAGCAGATTATAGGTGTCCTGACTTGGTTAGCATTAGGACGTTCATTCATATATCACATATCATAGTTGTCCTGATTTGGGTTAGATTGTAGAACATTCAATCATCTCAAGAATCTACATATCACAGGTGTTCTCACTTAGCTTAATTGTAGAACATTGATTCATCTATATATAAAATATGTACAAAGTTGTATATATTTTCTGTCAATATATTGTTGGACATGTTGTTAGTTAGTGAAATATGTTGAAAGCTTGATTTGCACCCATGAAATATATCAAAATGTGTTCTTGTTAGTTGTCAAGAGCCCTGGCCATGATTGTCTCATTAATATTGGAGCTAAGAGGTACCAGGTAGCTGATTCATCTAATGTTGTTTGTGGTTTCATTCACCAGTAAAGATTAATAAAAAATATCAAACAACATGCTTACATGATGCAAATCATGCATTCATCTATATTACAGCTCCTTGTCAATCACATTCTTGTACATTGTCATGTGGTAAGAGGGGATATATTTATTAAAAAGTTTTATTGTCATTTGACAAATTGATACAAAACATAGCCTTAAACTAACAATAATGGTTTACATCTTGATGTTTTAACTCCATGCTTACATATTGTGTTAATATTACATTACAGATCCTAGGCCATCAAAGTCTAAACCTTCCTCAACAGTAGAATCTTCGAGAACCACCCTTCACTCAATGGACAATGTGTCACAAGGTGAGTGTGATTTCACTGAAGTAATAATATTACACCTTTTATAGATTCCTGCCAACATTTGTTACACTTATCCACTGTGGTGAATCATGTAGGACAAAAACAACCGGGATTTCCACCCTGAAGATATATCAAACTGTGTTTTGGTAGTTCTGGAGAGCCCCCTGATGGACTTATTAACATCCGGGCTAGATGATTTTTTATGTAGCACTGTCATGTGGCATCTGACATTGAATGTGATTGATGTCATTTATTTGGCTTTGTATTAAAGAAGCTTAAGGGTGGCTTGAGACCACATTGAAAGAATAAAATGAATGTGTTCTTGTTAATGTCATGGGACCACTTTCACAAAGCCTGCTTAGATTAAGGTGACATTAACACAAAAGTTGATAGAAAATCTAAGTCCCTAAGACCTCATTATCAATGGTAGAATTCTTCAAATGTTTTTTGTAGTTATATTTGCCAGTAAACATTAAAATATACCATACAAAAACAGACTGATAACTATATTTGTTATTGTAATATGTTGCAGCCCCAGTTGGCATTCCATGCCCATGGCCTTCGGGTAGCATTTTGCCACAAATAGATTCCTCTCAAGGAACTTCATTTCCACAAGTCACCAATAGTTTTCTTGATGAAATTGAATCCCACTTTTCCATAACCGCCACTGGTGTTTATGTCTCAAAGAGAGGTCAAACTTCCAAATATAGACATGCTAACTTGTGTGACTCCACTGCAGATGAATTTGTAGAGTGTGTATCTGAGAGTGAATATGAGCCATCAGATGCAGAAAGTGAGGCAGAATCAACTGAGTCTGTGGAGTTCCCAGCACTTTCTGCATTAACCATGAACCATGTAAGGAAGGGCTCGTTTCATCCAGTTCCGATCAAGCTAATATGTCAATAGGGAAATCAACACTTTCGGAACTTTCATCGACTTCTTCAAATATTGCCATATTTGTAGACGTTACAAATAATGATGGAGGCAGGCTTTGGAACAAGAAGTCTTTTTGTCCATTTTGCGAAGAAGGCATCGCAAAACTTCCACGCCATCTTTACAGCAAGCATAAAAATGAATTACAGGTAGTAAAGATAGAAGCAGAGAGTGACAAGCGAAAGAAGAAGGAATTAATTTCTATCCTTCGCAATCTTGGGAACCACAAACACAACTGTTGTGTACTGAGAAAGCAACAAGGAACTCTAATAGTATGCTATCGGCCTAGTAAAGAAGTTGCTCCCCACGACTATATACCGTGTCAGTTTTGTTTGGGGTACTATGCCCGTTAGACCCTGTGGCGGCATGCTTTGCGTTGTTTTGCTGCTCCAGAAAGAAAGAATCAAAAGCACAGAAACAGTGTTACTGGGAAACTATTACTTCCACCACCAGCTGGAACCAGTCTGAAAATGTACACTGTCTTAAGTAGCCTGAAACATGACGACATTAGTAGAGTTTTGAAGAGTGACCCATTGATTCTGAGCTTGGGCGAAAAACTTTATCTCCGAAACGGACATGATAGAGAGCAGCACCCTGTGATAAGGAACACATTAAGAGAAGCTGGGCGTCTTCTGAAACAGCTCCGTGAGCTACATAATATGCCAGACGTTGGCTTGGAGTACTTCATCAACCCAATTCACTTCAAAAATGTGGTCCATGCCGCTCAAGTAGAGAGTGGATACTGTAGTTCGTCACACCAATTTAGGACCCCTTCTTTAGCATTAAAACTTGGCCATACAATTAAAAAATGTGCCAATATTATCAAAGCAAGATGTCTGCAAAACGGTGACGAAATGTTGCAGAACAAGGCTGAAAGATTCCTTGATCTAGTAGAAATGAGCTGGACTGATGAGATTTCATCTCACGCTTTGCGTACCCTCTATCAAAATAAGAGGAATAAAGTCAAATTAATTCCCCTTACACAAGATGTGGTCAAGATGACCAACTACTTGAAGACTGAAGGTCACAAAGCATTCAAAGTTCTCAAGGAGTGTTCAAGCAATAGCCAGGCGTGGTCGATTCTCTCAGAAGACAGGGAGAAGTTTCGAAAATGAAACTTGATGATTACAGCCAGAAGCATCAAGTTTGTGGTCAACAAGCTGTGGTCGAATCACTATCACCACTTGAAAAAAAGCTTGTGAATTGCCTTCACAGAATTGAAATTGTTGGCAAAAGGGGACGCACTGTGCCTGTTCTGCTTACAGCTACGATGCATTTGTGGATTGACGCTTTGCTCGTTAACAGAGAATCTGTTGGAATACCCAAGGAAAATGAGTTTGTATTTGCGAGACTAAGCAGATCATCACAGGGTCACATCCGAGGTTCAGACTGCCTTCGTAAGCTAAGTGTGCATTGCCAGGCTGAGCAGCCAACCTTGTTGCGATCAACAGGGCTTCGGAAGCAAATTGCAACTATCTCTCAAATTCTCAACTTGAAAGAAAATGAGCTAGATGTGTTGGCCAATTTTCTCGGACATGACATCAGAGTACATCGAGAATTTTACAGACTTCCGGAAGAAACATTACAGGTTGCCAAAGTATCGAAATTGCTTATTTCACTAGAAAGAGGGGTAGTTCAAAAAGGACTCAGCCTAGATGAGATCGACATTGACCCAGAAGAAGGTAGGCAGTTGTAATTTTAGCTATATAAAAAATAACAAAGAAGTTACAACAATGTGATACTACTATCAAAGTAGCAAACTACTGGTATACTAGTGGGAGGGGGAATGCAATGCTGTTATTTTTGCTATGAAACAAACAGGAGAACGTTCGGCACAAGGCAAATAAAAACAAAAAGTATATTGCCTTCATATAGAGGCAGTTACTAAAAAAAATTGTCTCAAAAAGTAAAATACCGTATCGATTTGAAGCAGTTAAAACATGTGAATTAAATTTTGTAACAAATTATTTTTTCACAGAAGTAGAAGAGGATTCCTCAGGTGAAACGAGTGAGTTGTCCGAAGACGAGGACACATTGGAGTCATCAGGTATGGTGATACATATACACTGTTACTGATTTGTGTGGATTACTGTGGAAAGTGATTGCTGTTTAATAGTGTGAAGTAAATAAAAATACTTTAGCATGTACATTGCGAGTTTGATCGAAAAGTTACTATTTGCCACGTTGAATGATTTCTTTCAAATGCGTTTTAATTGAAAAAAAACAAAATCTTTGTTTTAGACACCAAGACTGTTGTGCCCGTGAAAAAGCAGAGAATGGAGAGTAAAAGTCACGTTGCAAAACTAGGTAACTGCTAAGGTCTATTGTGGGCTGCTGCTGGAAGCTTCCACAAGCTCCAAGAGCTAAAGGGCATTTGCGAATTTTTCTTTCTCGTGTGATGTCAAGGGTGGTCAAGGGGTGGGGGAGGGGGGATCTCTGAGGGACAAAAATAGAACGAGCATTAACATCACATTTGGGATAATTTCAAATCCTCAACACAATTTATAAATCTCCTCTAAAACATCATGCTAAATTCCTAGGCAACTGTGGATCTCAATGTCTTGTACTTATGTGAGACAAAGGAGACCTAATTTTCTCCCTTGGAATCTAACTCAGATATTTTACCGTGAAGCTCAATGCCTTCCATATAAGCTCTTGGTTAAATTAATCAGCTTCGAAGATTTTTTAAGAAATATTCCTAAACGAATAGATAATAATAATATATTTGAAAGAAAAACTTGTCATCTGAACCAAAATTACCCTAACTACATATACATGTAACTACATTAAGCCTAGAAATTCTCTGCACTGTTAATTTTTTAAAAACTTATTGACATATTTAATCTTTCCCCTTGTACTAGATAAAACAGCCAGAAGACAGATCCACAAAAGGCCATGGGAGGAGCGTGAAGTTGTTGCTGTAATGAAACACTTTGAGAGGTTCGTCAAAGTCGGTAAACTACCTGGCAAACGTGAAATCGACATGTGCAAAGCTAAAGAGCACAGCCTTGATCGGATATCCTGGAAGAATGTTAAAGATTTCATTAGAAACCGAATTAAGAAAAAAGTTAGGACTTTTAATAACGTCTGTTCTTGCTATGCTCATGTTGAAAATATGACCTGTTTTTTTCTACATAAGATAACTACATATCTCATAAGGCATTTCATATAATTTGAAGACATATTTCGTAGAGATTTGTGTTTGAGTGTTTTATTAGAATGACATAATGGTTAGCTGGCATTTCATTATTATTGTGGTTTCCATCAGTAGATGTATGTCGAAAAAACTAATTCAATGTTTTTCAATGGTTTAAATAGACTTACTTGGCTGAAACACATACTTAGTTGTGTATGTATTTTTTTTTTTAAATATTGACTTTTCACTGATTAAAAACTCATTTGATGCGACAGATGGCAGGGAGTTTCCTGATGCCCTGTTTGTGATGTATTGTGTGTTCTTGTGATTGCCTTGTTCTTTTTTATTTACTTCATCCAATGATCTGACACGCAATCATATGAGTGAAATAGCCTTAACTAGGCGTTAAACCCTAATCAAACAAACAAACAAAAGAGGCCCACTGGTTCACGAGAGCTTCTGTCATGATTCTTCCAAAATTTAAATATGTTCAGAAGCCAAAATGTTAAGGTATCAAACCATGACTGAGGTTTTCTTGAAGTCAAGCGTGGTTTCCTTTTTCGATTTGACTGGTCCCCCGTCATATAGGTGATATGTCAAGGCTGTACTCTGCGTCAACCACCAATCACTGAAAAAACGATTTTTTTTTCCCTGCATTGTTAACGGTGACAGCTAAATCATACATGAATGGTGTATTATGAGTAAATATAATCCTCCTCGCCAAGACGTGCCTATCTGTTCCTCGCATCTCCAGCCGTTACAAAATTCCATCCGTTATTTCCTAAACATTCTTGTTGTACTACATTGGTCTTAAATGTAATGTTATGAACGGCTAGTTCAATTGTATCACAAAGCTATATCTACACGCAGACGTTACTGCCAGAGCCAATATTCGTGATCATCTTATGTTAAGGATTTATGCGCAATTAACAAAGAGCTCCATAGATTTTGCCAAAGGCAGTAACATTCACCTGCATATATAGCTTTGTAATACAATTGAACTAGCCAAGTACAAAACGATTTACGCGTCCTACATGAAGAAGCTTTGGATAAGTTTATGTACCTTGTTCATTTGATATTGTTAGGTTTTTGACAGTTCCGTTTGTTCTTACTAGTGTGAGTCCTTGTTGGGAGTGACTATGTGTAACTGCATTATATTGTATCACAGGATAAAGACACTACCATTAAACTGTGTAGCATTACATAACTTGTTCCTTTTCTATTTAATAAAATTCTAAATGAACATTCACCAATGTATTTGTATCGTTGCAAATGAAAGTTTGAGAATATACATGTTCCGCTCGTATAGTTCGGATGACATCTGCTCGACCAACGTATGATCTGAAGAAACTTGCAATTACAACGGCTTCAATGAGGATCGCTAAACACTTAACATTTTTCATCAGAACTTTAATGCACTTTGCGTGACACGGTTCAGCTAAGTTCGTTTTTTAAAATGGGGAAATCCATAGTTCAAAGTCCCGTTTTATGTGACTATTGCATGGAAAAGATCAAGGCGGGATACCCTCTTGCAACTGCTATAAATGACATTTAAACATGCCAAACCATTTCTATTGCCTATTCCCAAAGATGCTAAAGCTCCACGGGATGTCCTCTATTGGTTGCTTTAATAGTATGTTACTTTCACTACAAGCGTTCTACATATCGTTTCTATAGCAACTAACCGAGCACACTAAAGCTACACAAGATGTCCTCTTAATTTTGGTTGCTATAATTATATGTTACTTCAACCACAAGTGTTCTACACACCGTTTCTGTAGCAACTTTCCAAGCACACTACAGCATTTGTTGCCAGTGGCTGCGAGAGTAATTTCCTTCATGTCCTCTATTGGTTGCCACAAATGTATGTTGTTTCAGTCACATGTGTACTACAGATCATTCTGTAACAACTAATCGAGGTCTTCGTAAAACGAAACCGCAAGTAATACACACGTAGATGCTGCTAAATGCATTCGTATTGTATTAACGTTAATTTCATTCCATTAGCTGATGTCCGTATTGTCTTTTTGGTCAGAGTAAAATAACTGTCCTTGATTAAATAGATAAAGTACCTTCATTCATACACTTTTGTCTGATGTCCTCTGTTGCTATCTCTTGTACAGACCAAGTAATATGACAAATTTGGAACCAAACAGGTTGCAACTACTGTTTATATTGTATTTTACGCTATATTGTTTAATATCAGCCCCCTACCACCAAACGAACAGAAGTCCACGTTTGGTAGGTTTTAAAGACAAGTCCTCTTTTGCCACAAAATACATCTATGTGTGTTTATGTTCGATAAAATCAGACCCACACTCGTCTAGAACAGATACTAGATTAGATATACTATTAACAAGAATAGCATTATTAATATCACCGTTAAGGTCATTGTTAATTTTACAGAGTTTGTCTCTTATACATCTAGACTCC
>JAQQZZ010013457.1:0-11453 GCA_030265115.1 Mopalia vespertina | reverse complement strand
TTAATGTTGTAAGTCGCATGTAAATGGGGAAAATCGAATTCCACTCAAAGTTTATTATTTGAATGGTGTTTGTTGATGTATCCGTTGGTCATGTAAAAATACGCAGTCGGGAAACTTCGGTATGTTGGCGGAAATCTTCGGCTTTTATAAACCAGAATTGGGAAGCAGCTCTGTGATTAGTCAATTTAAGAAACCAATTGACATTATAGTGGGATTGATTGCGTTAGATCTCAATGTAGCGACAAACAAAACACGGGGAGCGTTTTGAGATCTGATTTTAATTAGATTGCACTAGGCGAATGAGTCGCAGGCGATAAATATTCGGCCGAATATATCTAACACGCAAAAAATTATGCATTAGTATGCTTTGATATATGGCCAGGTTGTACTTTATTCCCGCCCTTCCTTATCTACTAGTATCGTAATATACATGGTGAATACATATCCAATTCCAGTTTAGGGCATTTCTTCTGACATAATGACTATATGCCCATGTCACAAAGTGACGTAAAGTGGGATGCACAAAATGAAGTAGACAGAGAATGGTGAATATTTGGTTTCAATGGCAGATTACCTGAAAATACAAAATGGCAAACAGTTGTACGAAACAATGTCGACATAAAGGTAGAGATTAACCACATCTATTTTTTAATATGAACAAATATCATATTGGGGGACAGTTTTCTTGAATTGACCATATCTAATTATGAAAACAACCAACCAGCAGGAAGTTTATGGCTTTTGGCTACGCAGTGTAAATACGAATATCGTATCTAAATTTAAAAGTTGGTTTCTGTGACTCTTCGATACGTTTTGAAAAAAATTGGATTTGAACAATCCAATATGATATTAAAGAACTATTATTATTTAGACCTGTTCTTATAATACCAAATATTTATTACAAATTTAAAATGCGATCCTGCATTTTGAACGATATGGCACATCAAATGTGGTAATCCCTTACACATAAGAATAAAAGAGAAACATTCCGTTATTTCGAAGATCAGTTTTTTTAAAAGAAATACAGAATTGCAAAATTCCCTAATGTTGAATCTCGTAAAATAACTATCTCTGAACATCAAATCTGACACTTTGTATGCATATACTGTGCTAGGCAGACTGATTTTAGATTTAAAACGGATATATATTTTTTTGTCATATGAACATTAAACATTTAAACAGTAAAATAAAGCTATGTTAATGGAATCTTTTATTTTTGTCTCCCTAAATTACCGCAGTGTTAGCAAATTTCATATGGCATATTTTGTAATACAGTGTGACTACATTTACCAAGGTTTCAAAAAAGGGTATATTTGTAACGTTTATAAAGAATTGTGTATATTTTTGTGAATAAACGAAGACAGAAAAATGTGCTTGCCTTCAGCGGGATTCGAACCCGGGACCTTTGGGTTTCAGGCCCAACATTCTAACGACTGAATGTATATTAATTAACAATGAGAAGTTACCTGTTAAATCTTGCACTCGCACTCGAGGAAATCTTCACTGACTCACGACAGTTTGTTGTGAAGACATCCATACTGTCACTTGACGAAGAACAATATTCTTCAAGCAGTATTATTTTAAGCTATTTACACAAAGAGTTATATTGAGTTCGTTTGCAGCGTATAGCTCAGCTGGGCCTTAAATACCTATCAATCCATCAAATAATCAATCAGTCCGGGGAATTAATTACTGATTATGCGCAGACCTAGGAATCCAGTTTCTTAGTGGCCATTGAATAAAGCCAATAGCGCTATCTAATGATCCTTCGAAAAAGAATACGCTTTGCTCCCATTGAAAAGCTCTGTCAATATTTACACATAATTGAACTTGATGTTAAATGTATTTACAATCCATAACGTTAACGACATAAGTGGATATGAAGAAAGCTGAATTGGGAATCTGGTTTCGCAAAGAGGTGTGTAAACTATATAACTATATAGAACTCAACGAATAGTTAGCGTTCGTCATTTACACATATTCCCTAGTAGACGATTTATTTATACCCATCTACAGCTATTAAATGACGTACATCCTATATCGTTTTAACAAAATATTTGTATTTTCCGATGTATAATGTTTTTACCATTTATATTAATTTTTTGCCAGATGATTTGTTTAAAAAAAAAATTGTATATGACGTAGGTACTACATGAACATTGTTTTCACATAATATTTACATTTATCATTTAGTAGACGATTTGTTCAGACCTGTCTACAAATGTTATACTACGTAGGTCCTATATTGTTTCTACATAATATGTATATTAGTAGATGTCTTCTGTTTAACTGATGTATTAATTATAGTACAGTCAAATCTTTGATGCAGAACTTGGAATGTTGTGTATTGGATATGTCATAAAATTAAATTCTCAGAAAATAATAAATTCAAATTATTAGTCTCGATATTTTGTGTTTCATTTCCGTAGACGTGAGTTTATATTGTGTCTGATGGCGATCGGTATCCCATGAAGAGAAGTATGTGGTGACGGGTATGAGGCATTGAATTCATGATTTCACTCCCCAACGATAACGCCTGTCACAATCGAATATCAACATTAAAAAACGCGAATACAAAGCCACCTCTAAAAAATAGAGTATTTTCTCTGACAATCTTATTTCCCTGTTATTTATACATAATTTATGACCAGCGTTTGTATTCGATCCAAACTAAGGTGAACTGAATAACAAGGGGCCTGTTGACTTCATCCTTCAGCTTTACTGTGGGTCTGTAGATATCAGTGTGCGATAGGTATCAATCAGACCACTATTGCTATTACCGTTTTGCCTTGTCGGGGTCGAATAAATTTATAAAATAAATGTGTTTCTTTCTTACTTAGTTCACAACTTGCAGATCGGTTTCTAGTTGACGTATTGGGGTGGGACAATTGAGTCTTGGTTTAAGGCCAATGTGTTTTATTAGTGCAATTGGATCAACTTTGAAGCATGTAAACAGTCGACTGACGTGTTATTCGGCTGTGTTCACATTCTGACCTTGACCTCTCTCAGCTGTTTTGGCCAATATCTAAACATGGATTGTGGACTCTGGAAACGTTGGTTATGGCATCTGCCGGTAGTTTTCTCTCAACAATGATTGAGCAATGGTGAGCATTTGTACAAATTATTTTAAAATCCGTCAATAACTAACAAAGTTACAGGCTGGACAACGTTGATTACAGCATTTCTCTTTAGTTGACCTCTTTGACCGTGAAATTGGAGACAACGACCTGAGAGTTGCACGCGACACATCGTCTGATCAAAATTATTTTAAAATCCTTCGATAACCAACAATGTTAGAGCCTGGACAATGTCTATTGTAGCTTTTTTTGACCTTGAAGTAAATTACATTGGTCTGATACGCGACACACCGCCTTATATGACGAACTTATGTGCCAAGTTATTTTGAAATATTCTGTTAGAGAAGAAAGTTACAGCCTGGACAAGATCGGACAGCATACACACACACACACACACACGCACTCACGCACAGACACTAAAGCGCCGCCATTTGTGACAGCTATGTCGAGCTTACCGCAAGCGGGCTCGACAATAAAGGTTAATATTGCGGCTCATGAAGAAATATTTGACAACCACAACAACACCACAAATCCTTAACATTTGACCATTAATCGATATTTTTGTAAAATTCAATTTGGTTGCGTAATTCTGAACTATCTTGTTTTCCTTATGTGAGAACCTCATTTAGTTACGGATTTCAAAGCACAATGCAAATCAGGCATACACGTAGCCTGTAAAATTCATCCGAAGATTTGTTAATTCGAAGTCGGGTTTATTTTAAACCGAATTATGTCTCACTGTATTCAACACACAATGTGGCCTGCGTGCTAGCGAGGAAGGAGAAAAATGCTTAGATTTACAATTATTATTATGTTATTTTTCAATTTTATATTTTCTTAAAATCCCATAATTTCGATAAGCTACTTTTTCGTGGCTTGTAATATTAACTGGTTATTCTTTGCAAGATATATATTTTTACAATGTACATTAAAAATACTCCGTTTGATGTATGGAATGCCAAGGAAGGCCTATATCTAACGTCGATCAATAAATAAAATAAAAAATTATGTTGATGCTCTCATAAAAAACAATGAATGGTTTCCTTTATTTAAAATTTTCTGGATAACATCGTTTTATTTTGGGGAAAAAACTATTTTGAGAGTATATCAATATTTTATCCATATTTTAAGAATGTTCTTGGTGTATCGGTTTTAATGTTGTGCAGAAAAAATGACATACAGTGTTTAAGAGTTCTACTAAAATTGTTTATATTCGAGAAACTTAAAGCCATAGAGCTGCTCTATCGGCGCCGAAATGGTTATTTGATTGCATTGGTTTCAATCATAAAACTGTTTGCACACAACCCCGCAGATAAAGCTGGCATTCTGTAGTGATATTGCATTGTTACTACGAATCAGCCTTATAAAGTTTTTTGAGACCAATGTAAACATTTAATTTTATACAATTTGATTTGTTTGTTTGATTGGAGTTTAACGTCGTACTCAAGGGTATTTCACTTCGACGATGACAAGATTACCCACTTCATATTGTTACTTGTCTAAATACGGTGGAAAACCTGGAAGAAACCTCGTAAAAATCATCGTCGCGATTGCCTAAGCCACATCGACTAAAACACAATACAGCATATTGTACTATATTTTTTAAAGATTAAGGATGCTGTATTTACCGTCAGGCTGTATAGATGTGATTGACGATTTACGCCCTGCTTATATGTATTTCACCTATATAACGGCTGTGTATTCCTGCAATAGTTGACACTGGTACAACCATAAAATGTCATGTGCTTTGGTAATGTTGGAAGGTTAATCTTCTTCTAGTGCTTAGTAAAGACATAATTGCTGCTCTCTGAAAAACAAGAGGGCGGTATAAATGTGGCAAGGTGTACATTGGAAGTGCATGTATATTAGAGTGCTGTGGATGATCAATTGCAGCATAACAGTTAGTTTGTCATCAAAAACACACATGGCAAGCTAAAGCTATACACGCGTAGTGACACCATGCGATAGAACACCGATTGTGTACAGACATACTTGACCTACTCTCGTGGCGATTCTATTCTAAAAGATGTGCTTTTATATAGAGGTAAACTTAAATGACAAAAAGGCTATTTTCAGTATTTTTCACATGTTATTTACAACCTGGTTTTATATGTCCCAAATTCAGTATAACAGTTATAGAGTCAGAGGTCGAGAAACTTTAACAACTGCAACATTAGGTAAATTGATAAAATAATTTCTCAGCTATCACGAGTAAGCATTGACTTGAACGAGCGGTCGGCCCTCGTCCCTCAAGCGTTATACTTTCGGCCCCCATCCTTCTAGTTGCCTTATTTCGTCTTGGTACCATAACATACTCTTATTAGTTAAGATCTTATTACTATATAGTATAAGTGAATTAAATTGAGAAAGGCCAAGGCGCTACGACCGAACGCTCGTTAAAGTTAATGTTTACGTGGAGTAGCTAAGGAACTCTTTGTTTTAATTTGTTCAATACAACCCTCGTATGAATCTTAATATATAAACGTTAACGTTATAGTGAGATAGATCTTACATAAAATGATGTCTACGTCTGTTAACTGTTTGAAAGTTTTATTGTGCAAAATATTTTTAGCAAATGTACCTAAATAAACCGACATGGTATGTAATATACTATTATAGATACAGAACTCTGCACGTGATTCGAATGATTTGTGCATAAAACAGGGCGATTCAAGTTCCCAATATGGGACAACCGTCCAGTCACGTTTGCAGGAGTGTACCGCCATACTGTTCTCTGACTGGGTTACATTTTTCCTAGATGTATCTCTGATAGCCTATCATATCATGCCTAGCGATACAGAGTGAGAGCTTCAGATATATCCGGTCTATTTTCCAAATCTGCATATATATTAATTTCCAAATAAAGAGCGAGCGGGAAATCCGCAGACGTGCCTGTGCTATGAATAAAGACACAGTCTGCTTGTTGTTATATCGCCAGGTCAGTAGCCCTAAATGCAGAGGTTTATTGTTTCAGATCACCTTGTAAGTAGGTTTATACATATGTACTACAAATAAATCCTTGATTGATCGATTGGTGTTAAACGCCACATTCAGTGGTGTTTTAGCTACGTTGTGGCGTGAACATAGTCAAATTATTTTACCTGCGGTTGTATATTTAAAGTCAAATTACAATCAGACTGCACCCTAGGCAGTAAACATCGAAAAGAGAAACAAATCAACTGAAAACTTTTTTTTTTTTTCCTTATGGGTTTTTTTTTGGGGGGTGGGAGGAGGGGATTAAATATTTCTATCCTTGAAATAGGGAGCTATAGATATGATGATAATATTTGACGAGATAAAAGTTTGAGTACAGTGTAAATATCGGCATCAAACAATTAAACTTTTTTTTATCTAAGTTTCTCTTCACTATAATGTACCAGAGGCAGTTGTCTTTCTGTCCGTTTGTTGTCGGAGCAAATATCTTCAAAATGACATCTGGTCGAAATTCGCTAATCCAGTCCTTTAAACTCCCGCAAGAAAGCTTCTACGGTCGATCTGGAATAAAAAGGCACATCTATCAAGTAATACATAACGTAAATTCTTAGTTCTGGGTTTCCATTAATACTAAGCATTACTCTTAAACTAACCTTTACACTAAACCTTACCCGAAACCCACCCTAAATCTGATTTAAAACCGTAAAACCAAATTTACGACATATCTTACATGACGAACTTGTCAATAAAAGACACATATTGTCATCCGGAAGTACGTCTTGTTCTATACTATACGGCTACGGGGCCCTGTTAGTCTCATTCTAAAATATAATCGATTCTTCTTCCTACATCGAGACATTGACTAGATACACCCGAGCCGTCTTGATTCCCACTTCTTTTATTGGCTGGTCTTTGGCGTACGTCGCCCCAAATATTGGCGGAAATTAATGCGCGATGGCCTGACATAGCGTACGAAAGTTGTCTTAGTCTCGTCCAATATAGAAACTCTCCCGAGAATACGATTGGGTCCTATGGTGTTTCCACCAAAGAGATCCACCTCACCTGTCCTAATGAGGATTATATAATTGCATCAGTGATGATTTTTTACGCCGTTAATAATAACCAGTTATATAACGAGATTTTGCAGAAATCATAGACTGTAGTAGGGATGACCGTTTTGAATCGCACAAGCAATTTAAAAAACGGATGATAGTAAGCACTCATTTGACAATTTTCACGTTCAAGCTAGTGAGATTTAAAATGGCCATCCTTACTAGACACACTGTTCAATTATTTCAATCAAATGTATTTTTATTGCAAACATAAAGCAATTAAAAAAAAGAACGAGAAATTGTGAAATTTACCATTTCTGTGATATTTGGGTGTAACTGAGTTCTTAATTAATCTATTTAATGACTTGATCGATGTCTGGGTAAACATTCTTGACATATTCTCTTGAACCGTTCCAAGATTTAATACAAAGCCAGTAGGTAAGGCGTTCTGTTGAATGAAGTAGTATAGCCCAACCACACTTAATTGATTTGGACAGTTGCTGTCGTGGTAAATAAAAGTATGGACAGTTTCTTTACGCCAGTATCTCGCTGTATTAACAGAACTAGTGGCTAATGAGATTGAAAATCGGCAAGTACTTTATTTACCCAACACTTTTAGTATGCCAATATAGGGCTTTATCTCATATCGATGAAAATTGCCGGACCCTTTGGTCGATTTTCAGAACACCCGTTGTATTTAGTCTCGAATGCAGAATAGTATAAATCTTTACCATATATATGTATATATTTTTGGTAAGGTTGAATATTCAGGATTACATATATGTGAATGTGGTGAAAATCCAATTATTATTTCTAAAAATATTGCAAAATGAGTAAATGTCAACGGACAGAAATAGTCTGCATTTTGCATGGTTTATTTTTGAAGTGCAATAACGACAAGACTCAATAAATTAGTTGACCGAGTAGAATAGTCCTTGAACTAGTGAACTAGAAATTTTGATTAGAACAATCCCAGTGGATTTGTTTGTCTATCCCACCTTATAAAAATGTAAAATACAACTTTCAGAATACATTAAAAGAAATCAAACACGAACTTCTAAAAAATGAGGCACTGTTTACAAGATAGCATTGAGCTTACAATGGTGCAAATTTGAAGTTTCTAACATGAACAGTGTTCTAGAAATATGCCTTGGAAAATGTAGAGTCTGCTTAAAACTGAATTGCCAGAAATAGGCAATAAAAGTTTTGCGACTTGTATATATGATCATGGTGAAACTGAATTATAGGCTCCAATTTAACTGTTTTGTAAGTAGAATTTCGATTTTTCGCTTTCACCAACATATAGTTTGAAAACCTAAATTTTAATCCAAGTGATAAAAAAAATTGTTTCATTTTGAGCTCAATGGGTCCAGCAAAACCTTTACATCGAGACTTTGTACAGTCCCACATGATGCGATGACAGTTAGTTTGAAGGTAAAATGTTATATGTTGTTCATAACGACCGACTGGGGTCTTTATGAACTTGGTAGGTACATTCATCATCAACTGTAGTTGTGCCTTATGCTATTAAGGATAAAACCATGTTTTAATTTTTATATATATATTAAAATCGCTCATATGGCATGGGTCCGTCTGTTTCAACCACCCTTCTTCCAATCAGAATTTTGAATGAAATTTGTAAACTCTTTGTGTTTGCATACTTCCTTACAAGATGGCTTGTTGTATACCACAGTCTGACATGTGTATGGTTACCATGGTAATCATGTACATTAAGTTATAAATGGCACCGGACGAGGGCGTATGTTGAGTTTACTAAAACTCTTGTTCCTAAATGAATTGTGAACTTTTGTCAATGTAAAAGTCTTTCTGGAATTTGATTGACTATGATCAGTTTGTCGAAATTACAAACGAACATTTCGAGACAATCTAAAACAAGACAATCCATGGTCTGGCATACCAGCAGTAACGAGTTTATTTAATTGATTAGAGGTTTACATATTACTCAAAGGGTTCTTCAGTAATATGACAACGGGATGTTCACTTCTCACACTTGATTAAATACGGTGGAAAACTTCGTAGAAATGATTTCAGTCACACGAAATCGCGAGCGTGGTTTTATATACCTGTGCCCGACAGAGGGACTTGACCAGTTAGCTGTCTATCGACAAATATTGATCGTTCTTAAAACTGCATAAACCAGTTGCTGAATGCATCTTCTTGTTTCCAATCTGTATACATAGAAAGCTTTGACGTGAGTGTGTAGAAATCCGGAACTGACATTAATAACATGTCAAGGTCCCCGGAAATGCGTACTACATTTCCTAAATGAAGTTTTCTATTAAGTGTTTTCTTTCACTTATAATATGTCGAGACGAGAGGCTATGTTTCATGATATGGTCAACGATTGTTTGTTTGTTTGATTGGGATTTTACGTCGTACTCAAGCTATTTCACTTATATGACGACGTGCCAGCCCAATGGATGAAGGAATCCACCCTCGACACATTGGCAACAAACAAAGACAAGACGGGACAAATACAGGACAAAAACAGGACGCAAACAGACACCACAAACAGATCGGCTTCCTGTTCCCCTTTAGCGCTGAGAGCACCAGGGCAACATGAAGCTCCCTCCAACCTCCCGCGAACGCTTTCCTAGACACAGACTTGCATCCATGCGCCGTAAGACCGTATTACACTTTTTCAGAGGCAATACCACAGGTTTTATGATATACCTGTGGCTCAAAGTGAACAGATCCATCGAATGTTGTTCTATGTTAGTATCCTCTGAAACGTAGAATATTTTAAACGTAACATCGTTTTGTTTTTTTAAAACTTAACAGAAAGAAAACAACCTTGAATAGTGTTTGGTGTGGCGGCAGTGTGTTAGAAAAGATAATGATCTGTAAGAACATGTATGAGAAACCTCCTAGAGCCGTGACGTGAGAAGGGTATTTGGTTACGCGTGGGTTTATGCAACAAATAAACGTATCGGATGATTGACTTCAAATGACCTTGACGACGCCCAGTTGCCAAACTCCATTAGCACAAGGATATAAGTGTTTAGAATGAATTCATGAAACGCTTAGTTGTGTTAATATTGCTTGCAAAAAACTTGGAAATCGTCAAATGTTCGTCAATCATACTGTGATAATATTTGATACTATCGGCTTTCAACCTCAGATCTAATCAACAAAATGGGTGCGACTCAACTGTAAGTAGAGAACCCATATTGACCGTTAAGAGGGTAAACAACTTAATAAATAATTGAAAGCTTGAAGGTTTTATTTATTCAACTTTAGACGGTGGAAATGTTGAGGTCAAAACCTTTGGCTAGATATCTGTCGTTTTGTTTCGTCTACTCTCTGCTATGTGACAATAGCTACTTGACATTATTTAATCTCTCTATCGGTTAGTCAAGTATTGAAGTGGTTTATGTGTCACGAGGTTTTCCAAGTCGTCTTGACGGTAACCCATCTGCTCATATAAATTTAAAGTCCCGGGATTAATTTAATGGTTCTAGTGACATTTGGTGTATCGATTTATTAAAGCTTCTACGTTTATAATACTCCTGTAAAAGTAGTAGCAAACGTGAATATTTGGAAAAGCAATTAAGTTGGTGTATATACCTAAAACGCAGGTCCGAGTCTGAGTCCCGGTGGAGTCGATCAAAACTTTCTTTCTCTGCAGTAAAAATATATTTGAATGTTGTCAATTGAACAACAATCAAGCAAATAAGCTATTAAGGTTTTTCGAATCAGCTGAAAAACGTAAGCTCGCAAGACCGATTTAATCTGTGTTCAATTCAACTTAATCTCTTCAAGAGCACTAATTTTACATTTTTATTTTTGGAACTTTATTTCAGTCTATTTACCATCTGTTGAATGCTTGTGTCACATGGTTTTGTTGTTGTTGTTTTTATTTAAAACCGTGTTGTGAACATACAAGTTTAACAGGGACTATATATTGGAGGCTTTAAACAAGAACCGCCTACGTCCAGCAGCTACATTTGTTTCACAGAAGGCTTTCGTGAACAGTTTTAGCATAATTTAAAAAACGGCTTGGGACCTTCCATCAATTATATATGTTTATCAGTATTAGCCTTAACATTAGATACAGAAGCAGTAAGAGTCCAAGGGTTAACTCATTTAAGAATTTAGTTGCGAACAGACTGGTTTTTTGGGGACTATATATAGAAGACTTTAAACAGGAACCGCCTACGTCCAGAAGGTACATTTATTTCACAGAACGCTTTCGTGAACAGTTCTAGCATAATTTGGAAAACGGCTAAGGACCTTCCATCAATTATTTATGTTTATCAGTATTAGACTTAACCTTACGACAAAAAAGCATTAAAGGCAACTGTTTTTCGACCTAAACTTATTATTTTTATTGCATATTCTCAAAGACAAACATCTGTATTGCACTTGC
>JAQQZZ010013446.1:0-11453 GCA_030265115.1 Mopalia vespertina | reverse complement strand
CAATGAGCCCAAAGTTTTCTAACAAAAATCTAAAAGATGGCGTTAATACTTGTTATAATGATTTTATACCCAAGATAAATTTGTTTCGCAAAATGTCATTTTTTGTAAGCCCTCGATATATAAATTATAAGCTTATATAACAGTTGGAATTGAAACTACAACATAGCTCCATGCAGTCAGGGTTCTTGGAAATCAACAGAAAAAGGAAGATTTTATAGTTTGCTCACTCTGGACTAAGACATGTGGTCAAAGCAGAAAATCGTTGATAGTGTTAAACCAGTACATAGCTGTTAGGGCAAAACTAGTTTGACCCTGGCGTGATCAAATGTTGACAGTGATAGATGACCTCTAAACAATGTCCAGTTGAATGTATCAATGTTATTAATCAATAAGTCTGGAAGTAATGACGAGATAAGCGTTTTAAAAAATATCAAAATCCTGTTAAACAGCAACCTTATAACACTTGTGGTTGTTGGATTTCTCACAGTGGCTTAAGGGTATGGTGAAAAACCACACCACAATCACACTAAATATAGACAGGAAAAAGTGTCTTGCACACGGCTGTACATAAAACAAACGCCCGCAGATAACCAATGATTAGCCTGGCCTACATTAAAAATACTAACAGCCTGTAAATGTCGTGGGAAAAATAATTAACAATAAGGTAGTATAGTGGTGGTTTTTTTATTAGTTTTTGGTGGTTTTATTCATTTGTTTTTACACCTATTGTCAGTCTTAGTAAGTTTACCAGTGCAATAGCACCTCTATTAAAGTGCCATTTACTCGGGGAGTAACGTGACGTGTTCTCTCAATAGAAGGACAATAGTTTATTCTGAGAGGCACATGTATCGACTGTTTATTTGATTTCTCCTCTCATATTATTGACTTTTTCACTTACATACATAATTCAGCTGATGGGTCTCTTTTTTTGTTTTTGTAAGGTGCTTTGTTACAGGTATGATGGTGGTGTCTCTGTATGTTAGGGTAAAATCTATTTCTGGGACAGGTGCTGAAAGTCACTTAATACTGAAAGTCACTTAAATGCTGAAAGTCATTTAAATGCTAAAAGTCACTTAAATGTTAAAAGTCACTTAAATTTTAAAAGTCACTTAAATGCTGAAAGTCATTTAAATGCTGAAAGTCACTTAAATGCTGCAAGTCACTTAAATGTTAAAATTCACTTAAATGTTAAAAGTCACTTAAATGCTGAATGTCATTTAAATGCTGAAAGTCCCTCAAATGCTGAAAGTCACTTAAATGCTGAACCCCTTGAATGCTACAATGAGGGAAATTTCAGCTACTAAAAAGGTTTTATACTGTTCAAGTTTTTATTTGTTTCATTGGTTGATTGATTGATTGATTGGTGTTTTACGCCGTACCCTTAGACAGAGGTAGTTTTACCCTGTACTTAACGTTATTTCACTCATATGACGGTGTGCCAACCCAATGGGTGGAGAAAACCACCTTTGATGCCACTGGCAACAAACAAGGAAAAGATAGGACAAAAACAGAGTGTTCTACAAAAGACATCACAAACAGATCGGTTTCATACAGTATGTTGCCCCTTAGCTCCTACTGCACAAGGCAACAGAAAGCTCCCATCCAACCTCCACAAGATTTTAATCGGAGCTGGAGATTGATCACATATAATGAATTATAAATAATGACATATACTCAATAGTGATCTCACTATTATAAGTGACATTGCTCACTTATTTAGCGCCAATGTTTTCAAACGGTTAACAGTTTGACTGAAACATTATAATGTACATTTTGTGATTTATTCGAAAATTAATGTTCCTCTAATGCTAAGTAACAGCTTGAAGTTATCCTTACCCACAGTGAAATGTGAGAGGCGAAGAATATTATTGTTTGATTGGGGTTTAACGTTATACTCAAGGATATTTCACTTATATATGATGACAGGCAGTCTATTTTGCACTGTTCCTTGCCTAATTATGGTAGAAAACTAGTAGAAAACTTTGTAAACACCACCCCTGTGATTGTCAGACCCACATCATGTGACTGACTCAAATATGTGATGGTCGATAGACGGATTCGAACCCGTGTACGGTATATCAAAGTAAGATTAGTAAACTGATACCCCAACCACTAGGCCAGGGCCAGCAAAGAATATGTAGACAGAATTAATGGTTCGACACACACTTCATGAATATGATCGATTGATTGCTGTTTAACGCCATGCTCAAAGGTAATTCATAAATTTATATGATGGCAAAGTACCAGCAACATAGAGATAAAAATACTTTACAATGCTCCAGTACGTGAGTGGCAAAGTCTACAAAACTTGTAGTTCATTAATAAGCCCCACTGGTTCACATCATGAAATATAAGTGGTAAAGAAAAGAAAACTTATCATACATTATGCACGAGTAGATTATTTTATGAAAATAAAGTGACAAGGTAGAAAAACAAGTAGTTTATCATAAATGTACACCAGTGTTTGAAGAGACAAATAAAGATTAATTACGAGGGGCAACTAAGATAAAGTAATTATGTTTAAGAATAAGCAAGTCTTGGTTCAACCTCCGACCCTTCAAATGGGGCCTGTTTCAAATAGCCAATATTTTCAATAATGAAATGACAGTCTGATCAAAGAATGATCAATACACCTGCAAATGCAATTTAATCTGTCATATATTGAAGTGAGCAACTTTTTCTTAAAAGTTTAATAATAAACCTAACTGAATAATCACCTGGAAAAAATTGCCAATTAAAAAATGACTTTTTGAACTTTACATTTAATCAAATTTCTCACATCTCGGGTTAACATTTCTTCTCTACTTTCTGTTTGAAAAATCAATAAATCAATATAGTTGTAAAAGGCTGATTTTACACCTGTTCACTTCAAAAGATTCTATTTTTATCCGAAACACCTGCCTTGTGAAATCACCCAGTTCATACTAAACTTTATAAATACACTGGGAAATAATACCTCTGTTTCTTGTACGCTGAACAGCTGTAACTGTTAAAACATTGTCATTTACCTTTGAACTTATCTTTATAAAACAACAGTTTTTTTAAAAAAGCCACATGTGCAAGTGCAATATTGGGTAATAGTGGAGAAATTTTTTTAATTGGAGAAATATCATTTAACCAAGGAATTATATAGTTGAGAAAAGGCAGATTAAATAAAGTTTGCATTGTTTCAGTCCAAAATTTGATAATTTCTAATTTGTTAAAATTGACAATTATTCCCACATGGAGTGTCAGCAATCAGTTGGCATTGCTCTATAAACAGCCTCACATTAAACACCCCACAGGCAAACCTGCCTACAGACAGACTCGCTACCAGGAAAAACAATCGAAATTAAAGAAAGTGAGACAGTCCTTCAGTATACTCCAGCATCTGGTATCAGTGTTTAAGCAAGGAGTGGAAATCTGCTAATCATAAATCCCTATTTTGAGGAATTTTGTGTGTCAAAATTTTCCATTTTCCTATCTTTCCCATGTTAAAATTCAGAATTTCTACCGGTCATTTTATCCATTTCTAGAAATCTGCCTGTCGAAAATGACAAGTGGACGGACGGGTCTCTAGCTGGTACTAGACTAGGGCTGGTATACTCCTACACAAACAGTTATATCCTAATAAAACAATAATGTGCAAGTTGTTAAGACTTTTATAGAATCATAATTATAGAATTTCTGAATAACCACTTCTTGTTTTGTGATAGAACACAACGGTTCGATACATATGCCTGTATCGTCATCAGGTGTAAATTGACTCAAGATACAGGCATATGTATCGAAACGTTGTGTTCTATCAGAAAACAAGAAGTGGTTATCCAGAAATTCTATAATTATGTTATATGTTACCCCACTTCTAAATGTCGTTCAAAACTTTTATAGAATCGTCTAGTATATTTAATGTAAGTATTAAACTGGTGTTATGAAAACACTAAACGTAGACTTGTAAATACGCAATGTTTATTATGGATTTCAGAAACGAGGCAAGATCATTAAACAAGTGTTACATGACTAAACATGCTTATAAATGCATAATATAAGTAGCAAAGTTCATCCTCCGAGTGACTAACAGGATAAAATAGTCAGTTATGCCTGGCAGAGATGAATAGAGGTTAAAAACCTGAGACCTTCATTGCTTCAGACATTTGTCAACTGATTATGCAAATATAAACAACCCATTAACTCATTTTATCTCATTCTTAACAGACATATTTTACTTATACATTTTTATACCTTGTGGTTATCATATAAAGGTTAGCTTAATTTCAACCCCAGACATGCATCAGCATCCTTATTCAGCCTCGTTAAACAGGTGAAAAAAATACACAGGTGTACATACAAGTCAGAAAGGTAAGGTATGATAACATCTCCTTCTGATTATATATAATAATTATATTCATTCTTATTATTCTGAAGGTAAGTTTTGTCATGAAAACGTTGACTTATGTGACGGCAAAGTAACATCTATACATTTTCAACCACAACTATTTCCCTTAATAGCACAGACAGTTTTCATATTCCTATCTCAATTCTCATCACACTTTTAAAAAAATAAACACTCATCATTATGATACCTGAACCCTAAAAAATCAAACTGTATGTATACAGATATTTAGCAATGCTATGGTTATTAAATGTATCTTACTTAGAATGAATATCGTTTCCTTGTCAACAGGTATATTATGGATTCATGAAAAATATATATGAAATTAATATATATGAAATTCAAGGTCTTTTTCCTACACCCCCCCCCCTCACCCCCACATTGAATTGAAATACATAATATTTCAACAACAACAACACTGACTGCAAGTGGTACCCCATAATAAATGCTATGATAGACTGTCAATAGCAGAGAGGCGATTCAGAACCAATCAATGCTAGTCTGAAGTTACCCAGTCAATACACATGTCAATCCATCATACACGAAGAACACACACACTGCATGCCCGCAATCTATCAATGTTAGAATACATGCAGGAGACATTATTCCTTCAAGGTGAAATATCTTCTTGTTAATTGAATGACCAGGTCATGTATTATGCAGGATAAGCTTATACGACCAGCCATACAGCCTAAAAAAACTTACACTGATTGGTTGATTGGTGTTTAACTCCATGCTTAAAGGTATTTCACTAATAGGAAGGGGGTGTACTTTCAAAGAGTTAACAACAACACAACCATAAGATGGAAAATTAATGTTCCTTCATAGCTGACAGCACAAATAATCTTCAATTATACTGCCCTTTGCCAGAGGGCTAAAATCTTATAAAGCAAATGTGAAAGTTTTTCATGTTATTCTTCAATAATTTCCAGATTGCTGATTCTAATATTGAAGGCTTCCAGTTAAATGCTTATTTTAGACCACCTTTGGCAGTCAAACAGTAAAATTGAATACAACAGTTTATGAAAAATAACGTTTGTTTTATTAGGGATTTAGTTGTGTTAACTGTCATTGAAACAAAAATAATGAAGGGATTATAAATTTCAGTTTGGGAATTGATGATCCAGTGGGTTTCAAATCTAGGATAAGTAGCTGAATACCAAGTGTGAAGCAGAGTTTGGCCAAGAGTGGATAAAGGGTAATGTTCATGTTGCTTAATGGGATATATATATTTATTATCTATGGAAGTCTGACAGACATAATGACTAGCTGTTCGTAATCAGCTAGCGTAGAGCTAACAATTGGTAGATCCAGGACACCATCAGACTTCGTTCCTTCAGACAATGGACACGAGTGAGACCGTGAAAAGAAACCCTTCATTTCCAATATGACCTAGTTCTTTTTTTCGCTGAATCAACTGAGCACGACACGGCCCAAACCTTAGCACTAGGATGCAGCCAAGTCGACAGCCAGAACCGCCGAGCAATAACTTATGCTTTCATGAAGTAGTATTGATCGGTAGCGTCAATGCTTTGGTGGCCGTTATGCAAGATCAGTGGAAAGGGATGTGATACGTTCAACCTCTACAGACACACTACTCCAGTGATGTTTTAACAGCTCGCAGTGGTATCGCTTCTTGAGTGAGACCCATACAGTTATACACGTTTACTACATATCACAGTAATACCCGATTACCCTTCTCAAGCCCGCCCTAATTCACAAGGCTCTCTTGCTCTTTGGGATTAATGCTGTTACCATGATACAGTGTATGCAGCACGCTCCATAATGCATTAACAAAAACTTAATAACAGTAAGGCAGTAAGAAAAAAAGAATATTAACTGGCCCATCTACAGATACATATATACCGTGATATTACCCACTTCACTTAGTGTGAGCGAATGCAGCTTAGCAGACAATCTGTGTTCAATTCGCCAAAGCACAATATTGATTGATTTTACACATTATTACTGAAACAGTCCAATAACAATATATTCACATTCCTAGTCACATTGTCTTATGTTTGCACTGGAGGAACATTAATTTTCCAACAGAGCTTCACATGTGATGGTGGTGTCTATTTATTGTTCGGAAAAATGTCATCTTTTCAGGGAAATTATTCTGTAACCACAAATTAATTATTATTGAAATGAAAATGAGTTACAGACATTATCTCAAATATAACTCTTATTTGAGTTACATTTGAAGAACAGCTCAACTCTTCAAGGAGGAAAAGACAGCAGAAATCACATTAGTCTACATTTATAAAATATGAAATACATATTTTGTCGAATTTGATAAATAGAACTGTTATAACAATGTAAATTAGATGATTATAACTGATCTATTGATCAGATTTGCAAAATATGTATTTCATATTTTATAAATGTGAATTAAATGGTTTGTTTGCTAAATGCTTCAAACCCCACTGAGGGTTGGATTTTCTGATAAATGTAGAATGATTTAGAATTTTTAGACTGTTTGATTGGGGTTTCACAGTGCTGTGCTTAAGGGTATTTCACTCATATGACCCCGTGCCAGCTCAGTGGGTGGATTAAACCGCTACTGGCAACAAGGAAAGACAATACAGGACAATCACAGGATGCAATAAAATGACACCACAAGCAGATCTGCCTCGTGTTGCCAATCAGCTATAAGAGCACTAGAATTGCCACACCAGATAAATGATATCAAAGACACTTGGCAGGATACCTCGTCTAGTCTAATTATACCATCAGCCGAATGCTGTTGATCCAATCCTTATTATTGCAGTGCCAAGAAAGAAAGAAACTTTGGTTAAGGGTTTTACCAAGTCCTTCTGATTACAAACTCAGGGATTCAGTTTCGATCCAGATTAAATATAAATTGAGACATTATGCTCTGAGCAATAGCCTGCCTTTATCTACTGAGAAGCTCTTGCATTTATAAAGTCTAGCTGTGTAGGTATTTTGAAATACAAACGTATTATAAATATACA
This sequence comes from Mopalia vespertina, assembly GCA_030265115.1. Lineage (NCBI taxonomy): Eukaryota > Metazoa > Mollusca > Polyplacophora > Chitonida > Mopaliidae > Mopalia > Mopalia vespertina. The sequence goes on along the minus strand of JAQQZZ010013446.1, from coordinate 4,106 downwards.
GAGAGAAAATCTATGTTGATAAGCAGTTATAAATAAACGAATAACTACTAAACATACCAGTTAGTTAATCTGTAATGCCTCACAAACAAGGCAACGAAGAAGAGTTGGGACACTGAAGAAACTTAATGTTTTTGAAAAACAAATCTTTCTGAACAATTTAAAAAAATATAATAGGATAAAAATGAGAGGAAATTAGTCATTCAGAAGACAATTAGTATACATGACATTCATATAATGTATCAATTGTACATATATACTAAAAGTTCCTTCGCCAAAGCCTTGTTTTTCTCAATTAAACCTAGGCACTGATTGAGACGATGATAGCCTTTTATCTTTAAAAGAGCCTCTTCAATTTCAACCTTATCAATCCATCTACAAGACAGTTTTGGCTTTTTTAATATCTGCCTGTCAAAATAACTCATCCACAAATCTCCAGAATATGTCCTAATATGTGAATTTGTCTAATTCATAAATATTTTTTGAAGAGAGCCTTTGACCCAGATTGTCAGAGTTGATTCATTAGTTTAGCAGAGCTTTTTGAGATATGAGGGAGTTGACATTCAAACAAGTCTAATAAAACTACAGAGGGTATATCAAGTGACTGGGACTGCAGATAAAAGCCCAGCTGGAGAGGTATTACATCTGTCCTGGGCACACGCTGGTCGCACGAGCTGCACACATCAGCTTTACATACACTGGGCACGCTTGATGATGTAAACACTAACAAAACACTGCAGCAAGACACTGCTCTTAAGGATATACGACACATGAGTAAAACCCTCCAGTGTGTTCGGGTATACTATATAACCTAAACAAAAGTATGATTGGCCGGCACATCTTAAAAGGGATTGAAACTGTTCACCTCTCCATCTAAGCTGCATGAAGTAATGTTTGTGTATTTGTTTGTTAAGGAGTTCAGAAATTGATTTGTTTTATTGAATTTCTTACATTCAGTAAGAAAAGCTCATAAAACTTAAGTCTATGTATGCTTCACAGGAAAGTGTGCCCTGGAGTAAGGCACCCATTTGCCCAATACCTCACAATATATTCGTACTGACGTTCAACTTTTTCTCTACTTTGTCAAACCTTCGTACTTCTTAAAATTTATCAGTTTTTGTCAATACTTCAACTTTTCTACATTAATCGTTTCCAACGGTACTCATTTTGACATGTGGTATTGGTTTATATTTGCTGTTGTGGAATTTCCAAACAAGATACCACATAGCTATTCTTTATGTTTCATAAGCTTCTAATACATACATTAAACACTCAAACTATTCCACATTTAATGTCATTTGCGTTTTATCATACACATCATAACTTACCATTAAAAGTACTCATGCTTCAAAAATATACTCTGATGTGACCTGCATTCAATGACAGAGTTAACAGTTTATCAGTTTATCTATTTCCTACCTCTTTTTTTTATTTTTTTATTTTTTTTAACTTATTGAAATATCTAGAGGATTTACAGTAGTTCTCCAATGGAACTGGTGTAAATTGAGATGATGCAATCAAAGTGTTTTAACATTCCATTCTTGTTCTATATTCCTTCTAGGGGAATCTTCCCAAGGTTCACCCAAAGGGTAAGGAGAAGCCTGTCTCATACAGGGGCAGATGGCACTGGGGGAAAGGGGAACATCAGAAAAGGGGGACTGTGGGGGGCTCTGACAGGGGCATTCTTGATGCTAGTGACATAATATTTCAGAAAAAGCAAATTTAGTAAAGTAAATGTTCAGACTACATCTGGGAAGGCTTGCATGACTACAAAATGAAAACATGGAGAATACATTGAGTTATAAATTAGCCAAAAAACTTGTTTTGGATAAATGCTTATTAGATAAATAATCCCTAAACATAAACACTGCATTATTCTGTTTTGGTGGGCAAGGTTAACAAAACAAAAGCTGACATAAGCTGATTGTCGTTTAATTAGTGTCATAATATTTCCGATTAAACAGTGGTTTACAAGACACATAGGTCCACCATGAATCACAACGATCATGACACCCTCTTGTACTGCAGTATCTTGGACAAGTGCTGAAAGCCCACCCAGCTCGGTGAATGGGATCCATTTTAAATGAAACTTATCTAATTACATTTGAGAAAATAAAATTGGAGAAAACAAAAACAACAGATGATGAGCACTATAGATGAAAATTAATCTGAAAAGTGATATATTTTTTTTAATTGCGGTTTTGCATTGTGCTTTATGTAAAATCACCTGTATTATGGCATGTCATGTCCTACGGCAACTTTCTGCTGAGCATGGCACAATAATGCTCCTATCCAAATGAAGTATGCAGATCCAGAGAAGATTGATACTAACTAAAAATTTGATATATAAGGGCAGCATGTAGGGATTATTTGGTAACTAGGAGCCTCTGCCTTTCTGCAGTACAGATCACATAAACATGTTTAAAATGAAAACACATTTGAATGTAGCAGTGGATGTTTTAAACAGGGGAGACCATATAGATGATTCAGAGGACACAGCCAGGAAGCTGAGGGGAGGAGGGGGGGGGGGGGGCATGATGAACTCTCCCTGGAGCTGTCATGCAGCAGGACAAGATGGTAGAAGGAAACAGATGGGCATCTGTGTCAAACTGCCGGAGGCTCAGGATAACCCAGCTTGGCCATGCAAAACCTGACCCTAATTGCGGCAATCAAAGGACACATTCAGCCTGGGCTCAGCTGTTGGGGAACTGCTTTCATAGACAGGGATGGGAATAGAGGCACATCCTTGCGGAATCTTACACTAAAACAAGCCAATTGGAGACATGCATAAAATCATCATTGGCAAGGAAATGTTTCTTGGCAGTATTCAACTTATTTATGCTGGCAGGAATTGACAAAAAATGTCTAACTCATATTTTATTTGAAATCTTAGCACATTGATTAATAAAATTAGACTGCATTTTGTTTTTACTTTCTCTGATAGTTCTGCTTTTTTTATTCAAATGAAATATTTTTCATTTTCATACAAATTTAAATCATCCACGGTAATAGATGGTGAAACGTGTATCCATGACAACACTAGCACCTACAGGTTCATGTGATAGGATGGCATTATTTTTAAATCATTTCTTGGAAAATGTTTCTACATGTATAATATACTTGCATTGAATCCATCTATGCATATAATTTGTCAGAAATCAACTCTATTAGACTATTACGAATAAATTTTGTAGCTAGCCCACCTGTACTATACAAGAATGTGTGAGGGACAATCTGTTGTTTTTGGATGGAATATTTTTGGATTAATTTGGAACTGCAATGATGGAAGATTCACAAGAGCCATAACGTCATATCACATGACATTTTTTTAAATAACTTAAAATCCATCCAATGGAACTTAAAAATTCTTCAAATAACTTAAAACTAAGCCATAGGACTTGATTCCATGAACCGTACATCGAAGGATTAGTCAACACACACGCCATGGCAGTGGGCTAGAGGAATCAGAATTGAGAGTGTCTTTGCCAGAGGTTAGTCAGGAAGAGGGGTTATACAAGAGCAGGAAGATGTGACTGGGGTAGCTGCTCCCTTCTTCGATGAACATGTGCCAGGCTAGAGGACAGAGCTATCATAATAAGCTGACTGTTACTCCATATAGCCTTATAATCTGATATTTTATCAACATTCTAACACAAACATGTCAGCTTTTACTTGAATTGTATCTTCATATCATCTTACACGGGGTAATATATATAGTGCCAATATTTCTGATAATGGCTGTGTAGAGCTGTGTTACTCCATGTTTCTATTGCATCTTCCCTGATTAGCTCTCTGCTTAATGGCCCTATGTTTTAAGCATGATCATCCTATCTTTACTTAGCACTGGAGAAAGATCAATGTTCCTACATATCAAAACGTTTGACATTTTTAACCAATTCATTTCACATAGTTGTGTTTGTGAGGCAATTAGTGATGGAGAACACTAGGATTATTTAAACGTAAAGTGTAGACTACATGTAGTTTACGAATTGTTATTCCATGTTTCTAATAGAGTTACTTGAGCGTTAAGTATAGACTAGTTTACGAATTGTTTATTCCATGTTTCTAATAGAGTTATTTGAGCGTTAAGTGTAGACTAGTTTACGAAT
>JAQQZZ010013434.1:0-25239 GCA_030265115.1 Mopalia vespertina | reverse complement strand
CTTCTTTTATTTGCTGGTCTGTGGCTGATAGGTCGCCCCAAATATTGGCGGAAATTAATGCGCGATGGCCTGGCATGTTATCTTAGTCTCGTCCACTATAGAAACTCTCGCGAGAATACGATTGGACCCGCCATGGTCAGTTTAGTGACGACATTAGATTCACGCGAGGTTTAGCCGATTGCCAACTACAGGACATCTCTGCTCTCTTGCAACCTTTTTACCCCTCTGCCAATAATTTGCAATAAGTAGGTTCAGCGTAATTTCACTGGTTATTTGATTTTCCCATTTGTTAAACCCAAATTTGATAAAAGTATTTATCAGGATCTAAAGAATATGGCACTTTCGCATTGTTTTTATACTAATGTAGGCCTATAGTCATCTTTAGAACTAATTCGATGAAAACCACCAAACGAAGATAAAGCTATTTGCGAATTTTTGCAGTATGCAAAAATCTGTTCTGAAAACAATTCTGTCCATTATTACCTTTCCATTAGCTGACGTGTTAAAAATATGCAAATGAATTGAATCATTTGTATGTGATGATCAAGCTCACAGATTTATGACTCGGGACTGTGCCAGGGGTGACTTGACACCCTTTTATCTACATTTAGGTTCTTCGTGTATAAAGCCTTCCACTCTTATCAGCTGGGCAAAGTTGGTTATTTAACATAAAATAATTTATCCTGAGGAAAATTCTTTCCGCGATTTGCACGAAGTCATGGTGTGCGTATCGTCTATGTAGGCCTACTCTAAGATTTATTTGATATGTGACTTCAACACCGTACTTAAAATGTAAAGGACTTGGTTTCGCCAGATAAAGTGTTATTGGACTTTATTGAACAAGACTTAGATTTGTCTGATTTTTGTCCACAAGCTCTAGAAGGAGCTGGAAACACATTGTATAGAGAGCATTAGGGGATATGAAAAGGCGAATAATTGGGATATAGAGGATCTCCAATGGGTGACCCGGAGACATCAAATTTATGAAGGAAAACTTCTACCAGAGTTTCATAAATTAGATAACCGGGTCACGAATTTCAGATTCAATTTATCCCATAAATGCAATTTTTGTAGTAATTTTCACCAGAAATCAATATATATTTTCGCTTCGCTGTCGAGCGAGAAGCGATAAGCGCGCATTGGTACATACTCATCTCGGTTGGTGTATATAAAGCGTCCACCAGAGCGATCAGCACCGTCGTAACACAAAACAGTGCCGGTTGAAATGCAATATTTATTTAACTGAAATATGCTAGAAAGGTGCAAACAAATAATTATTATTATAGTTGATGTCTAACAATTAGTCTTTACCCATTAACTAAGCATTACAATGACATTGGTGTCGTGACGAGCGTTGCACTCGTTCAGTGTATACACGAGCCTGAAAGTTTGAAAGGATCGAAAGACAGATGGAAAACGAGAGAAGTGTCTCCTGTCATGAAGTACTTGATGATTCTATTACACGAACACGTCCGCGGGTGCTAAATGTTCATTATTGTAAATGATAGAAGATGGGGTCGCCAAACTGCAGGTTAGCCATGGTTGTGTTCGAACTGTGCAAACGCCATGTGCCAGTTGTGAAATAAATAGTCCGTGCAAGTTGTAGCATTTCATTGGTTGAATTGTATCGATGAACATAAACTGACCTATCCGATCATGGGAAAGCTGTATTACACTGAAATTAACTCATTTATTTGATAAAACAAATAACTGAACCTCTGTCGTAATACAAACTTGTTTATTATTAATGGTGGAAGGACGCTTCACTAGGGCAAGTAACCTCAAAGGGAATGAGTTTAATTGATTATGCGATCACAAGTTCCTCGCCTTTCAGGTCTGTGCATGGTACAACTTATTAAAAGAAGGTAACTAAATGAATCCGTTTGAGTTGTCAGACCCCGACTGCTCATGTATAGTGTAATAAATACTAAGTTATGACATGGCTTGGATTGTTGAGGGGTACGGTGTGTTAACTGACAAAATTAACTTACTTCAATACACGGTATTGTATATAGCCATAAATTTGCGATAGCAGCGAGGAGTACTTTCGTGTTAACATCGTATTTATTTTTTTTAAACTTGACGTCATTGATTTTTGTTTAACATCTTTGAAATGTTATAGAAGTACTTTTTTTAAATTTCTTGTTCAGTATCCGGTTTTTCATAATATCTACTGATTAGGTTTAGGAAATTCTTCCACAAAATGGACTGAAATGAGATAAATCCGACTTTGAAAGTTGTGAAATAAGCTTCGGTTATTTGTAACGGTATCTAGAAACTTTGTTCAGTAAACGAGGAAATAAATTTGGTTATTCTTTTTTTTATATAGAAAATACATTTATTAAAAATTGCACATCCCGTATGACTTTTATTATCTGTATTGCATGTAAAGAATTTGCTTTTTTGAAGTTCTTAATTTTGTGCATATTTCTGTGTTAGCATTTCTAAATGAAGTAAATGCTCTGGCTATCTGGTTTTACAACAACCAGTCAAATCAAGTAGAGAAGCATAAACATTGTTTTAAGAAACTCAAATAAAACAAATGCATTTATTTTCTTTTAACAGAATTCCTGTGCTAAAGTCTTAAAATGACAGCAAAAGTTAAAAACAATGAATCCGCAATGTATTTTGGTTCAATCTCTTTAAGTGGGTTGCGTTAAGGGAGGGGCAATATACAAGGCCAAAGCTAAGCTGAATTTCATTCAACATCGAAACTCGGCAGTATATAGCAAAGAGGAAAAAGCTGGGACCTGCGGTTTGCAACATATTAGAAGAAATGTACACAGGAGTATAGACGAGTGTAAACAGCCCGAGAGCTTTAAGAGAAGACGGACAAGGTCAAACAGTTGCCGGTGTCGTCGCTCGGGTCCGCGCTGCATTTACCTATCGCGTTTGGGATGTCAGTTTAGAAGGTCGATGATTCCCGTGGGAGATTCCGCGAGCTACAAACTTGCATTGATCCCGAGCGGTTGAATTTAGAATCAAGGTTTCGCGGCGCAAACAAACAGAATGGAACAAACAGACACGCCAAATTCGTCGAGCTAAGTTAGCGTTTGTTACAAAATTGCACCTTAGTTTCTTTTGTCTGGAAGCTTGAGCCAATCTGAAGGAGGGTGATATGTTACTAAGTGAAGCTATGGGAGGGGTAAAAGGGGACCAATGGGCCGTCAATCGGCGCCTCCAGAAGAATTTCACTTCTACACGGCCTGCAGGAATGTTCACAGCCTTACGTTATTTGGTAACGCTTTTTCGAAAAACTTGTAACCCACAGGAAGTAGGGTTTTGTCGGCATTCCTTCCCCTAGCTTGACGTCCACCATTGTCACGATCGCGTTCCAGTGTTCTCTTAAAACTGCGCGTTGAAAGCTTTTTTCACTGCTTTTCATTTCGAGGTACACCATGTTCTGCACATTTTAATATATACGGGCCTTATAATGAACTTATCCTCTTTACAACATGGGCCACTTAAACTAGTGGTTGGAGGGAACTTCAAGTTGCCCTGGTGCGCCCCGAGCTAAGGAGCAACTTAAAAAAAATATGTTGTGAATTGTTTATATTCCGTATTTTCATTGTTTTTGGTTTATGGTGTCGACGATGAATTCCTTCAGCAACTGGATGGCACGCCATCAAATGATTAAAATAACCTTAAGTACGGCGAAAACACCAATAAAAAGTACCTAATAAATAGTTTCAAATAACTGACCTTTTTCGATTGCTCTTAATATTGCTATTTTAAAATCTTTACACAAAACAATTTTGAACTACTGGACTACTTTATGCAGTTGATGTGCTCGTATGAATGTGACATGCTCTCCATCCTCCGAAATATGACCCATGTATTGATATTTGAGTGGAAGCCTTAAAACAACAGGAACTACCTGTATTATATTATCAGAAAATCAGTGAGCTGAAAAAATTGAAAAATTTATACAAAGACTGCATGTCCAAAGCGTATAATATTAAAGATAAATGTAATGATAAAATATGCCCGTATTCCCGATTTGTGAACCAATGTGAATTGTGTTCTGATCAAGTTAAGTTATTAAGTTGCGCAGATGTTGTGCATCAAAGAAAAAACACCGACAGAACATTATTGCAAGATGTGTTTAAAGTGACAGAACATTATTGCAATATGTGTTTAAAGCGACAGAACATTATTGCAATATGTGTTTAAAGCGACAGAACATTATTGCAAGATGTGTTAAAGCGATAGAACATTATTACAATATGTGTTTAAAGCGACATAACATTATTGCAAGATGTGGTTAAAGCGACAGAGCATTATTGCAAGATGTGTTTAAAGCGATAGAACATTATTGCAAGATGTGTTTAAAGCGACAGAACATTATTGCAAGATGTGTTAAAGCGATAGAACATTATTACAATATATGTTTGAAGCGACAGAACATTATTGCAATATGTGTTTAAAGCGACAGAACATTATTGCAAGATATGTTTAAAGCGATAGAACATTATTGCAAGATGTGTGTAAAGCGACAGAACATTATTGCAAGATGTGTTTAAAGCGACAGAACATTATTGCAAGATGTGTTTAAACCGACAGAACATTATTGCAAGATGTGTTTAAAGCGACAGAACATTATTGCAAGATGTGTTTAAAGCGACAGAACATTATTGCAAGATGTGTTTAAAGCGACAGAAAGCCAATAAAACCGAGTATGTATAGCAGTCAACAGATCCAATATTCAGAAGTTCTTTCACCTTCGTAAAATGTAAAAGAAATAAATCAGAGAAAATTTCACTCCGGAATGGTGTGTAGTGGCAGCTATTTTTATATCTGGTGCCTAAAATGTCTTTGGGAAGATTCTTGTCGAAATGTGTTGTCAACTGACTATTTTAGTACTAAATAAAATAGATAAGAAAATTGAAACCCAACAATCACCTCAAAACAAACTCTGTGCACTATTTTCTAATTGCCTTGACTTTTTCCCCCCACAAGACAAGAACACTGTAAATATCGCGTGTTTCAGCAGGTGTGATTTAACTGTGCTGTTCATCCTCTCGATTTCGTGTCACGCACAGTGCAGAACATGAGGCGGATATCTGTGGAGAGAGGCTGGGCGTCCGTCGGAAGGTTCCTTCCGCTATAATATTTGTATATGGCATCAAAATACCCAAAACGTCGATAAATTTTCTAACGACTCTTCAAATTCAGAGTGGTTGTTCGTCCTGTATACTTTTAAATAAACTTCAGTGAGCAATGCCAGTACGAGAACACTTCCATTTCAGATAAATTAAGCTAGAATTGTTTGTTTGTTCGATTGGGGTTTAGCGCCGTATTTAAGGTTATTTCACTCACATGACGATGTGCCAGTCCAATGGATGAAGGAAACCACCATCGACGCCACTGGCAATACAAAAGACGATACAATACAGGACAGTTACAGGATGTATTACAAAGACATCCCACACAGATCGGCTTCATGTTGTCCCTTAGCTCAGAGAGCACCAGCAGGGCAACCGGGAACTCCATCCCAACCCTCCGTTAAGTTAGAATTAAATGAACAATTTAATTATCTAAAAGAAAAGATCTTTGTAATATATAGGCCTACACAAATCTTCACTTCGTTTTGTTTCCCCCCTCTTTAAGTGTAAAGTCCCTTCTAATGTTGCATTATCTATGGTTTTGCATTTTAAAAATGCAACAGCTCAACATTGAAATGGACTTGAAAACTGCTCGATATAAAAACAACGCGAAGTTGCGAAACATTTTAATGGGATTGGTTAAACATATTTCCCGCCAAAATATTCCCATGCATCATTATAATGCTATGCACCATTCATCATAATAATGCTATGCACCATTCATCATTATAATGCTATGCACCATTTATCATTATAATGCTACGCACCATTCATCATTATAATGCTATGCACCATTCATCATTATAATGCTATGCACCATTCATCATTATAATGCTATGCACCATTCATCATTATAATGCTACGCACCATTCATCATTATAATGCTATGCACCATTCGTCATTATAATGCTATGCACCATACATTCTATAAACGGTAGATATTATGATTACTGTTCCCTAGTTTATTATAGAATTACACCGGCATACCTGTCTACCCTAGAAAAAAAAATTACGTGTAAAAACACTCCTTTTTATGGGTTTTTTTGTACAACCCTGCGATAAAGCATAGAATAGAATTTTAATTTCTGTGAGTATTTTGGTGGCCTATTGGTGTATTCAACATAAATTATGTGTACAAATATTCCAGAATAATCCAGGTAGACAGGTCTGTATACGTATAGGTATTTTAAACATTTCTCCATGTATTGTTATTAGAGTTGAAGTCTGTATTTACATTTTCTTTATTTTTCAACATTATTTGGTCGCTATGTGTTTTTACTCGTTTGATGACAAAAGCAAAATGTCACACTGGTAGAACTAATAAATGTGAACAGGGCCGCCTAGAGAATTTTTGGGCAGCAGGGCAAAAGGAAATTTGGCTCCTCATCTCCAATATATCACCAAGGACCCTATGAAAGTCATAAGTGGACGTCTTCCTGAAACCTGGGGCTACTTGTGTATGAAGAATTTTATATCCACCACAAGAAATTGTCATTCACATATTTACGAAAGCACCATATTCTTTTGTTTGCCTTGCTCGAGGTACACCCTCGTTTTTTCCTCGTTTGGCTTGTGGGCCCCCCTAAGCTCATGGTCCCCCGGGCGCTGCCCCCTCCCCTCTCCCTTTCAGTTGGCCTGAATGGGAAGTGTAAAATGAATTGGCCTGTGTTGCTAGGTAAAGGCAGTATTATGTGTATGAAACATTCCTACCTCAGTCAGAAGGTTTATTATCAAGAAGTCAACGTGGCCAGACATTAACTTCAGCAACTCACACATGCTTGTGTACCTGAGGAAATTATATTGTTATAACTAACCCAGTATTTTAAATGTGGACAAGGATCTTAAAACGAAACATAACATTTTATTGAACAGATTTTGACTGACAGTGTCCTTCATAGCGCCAGTTATTATAGCTTTTGTTGTGGTATTAGATAATGTACTTAGCTCTCTCACTTTCATGTTTTTAAAAACAGTAATAACGCTCTGGTTTGCTAGAAATATGGCCATTCATTATTTCTATGGAGTACTGCAGGGGTCAGCGTTTCCTCTGACATTATACACAAAATCTAAAAACAAACAAAAAACTGTGCAAGCATGTCTTCAGACCTCTGTGCAAACTTGGGCCCATACGTAGTCTATCCGGGTCTTCTTTCTGCTATACTATCCACAAGCTCTGTCCATCTCTATATGCATACATATATATGATATACCTGCTTTTCACAGATAGGTTTGTATGTAAAACTATGTAATAGATTAAGATACATACTTTCTGTATTTGACCCAACACTAAGAAAGAGGGAAATGAAAGAGATTCGTCTAATGTTATAGGCATTCAATATATACATTAACTTAACCAGTTCCCAGATTTATTTTTAAAAAACTTTTTTTTTGCTAAAAAAACCCCAAAGAATATTTCCATATCCAAAATTTACACGAGTACATCAATTACTTGCATTGATATTGGAATGGGAACCAAATCCACAAGACTTCTATTCTTGACGGATGCTGGATTCCGCTCTGTTTCGCCATTTTCCGGTACAATCCGCCATGTTGATGGGTTCTTAGTCTCGTGAATAGCAGCATAATACGCTTGTAAAAACGACTGCATTATACCGTTATTCCCGAAACCATCCGAACCGTTTCAATCTTGTCGACATACAGCCAATGACTTGCACCAGATTAGACAGCTGAAGAGAAAATAAGATTCGTTTAATAAAGGTGGACTGATATCCAAATGACAATGTATGAGAGATTTACAGAACACAAGCATACAATTAGTGACATGTACGGAAAGCTCTGGAGAAAAGTTCCCATCCTATAAACGTCAGGAAGCGGACCGTTTCACCACAAACCGATCTTTTGGTATTTGAGTTACCCTATGTTGAAGCAAAGATTGTTTTGTGAAACAGAACGCTGGATTCTCAACTAATTTGTGGAACGCCTTATAAGTGCACTTTCGTAACATCCTTTTTTTTCTTTTAAACAAAGCTAAACGTTAAATATCTTGAAATTGTTCTCCTCCAGAAGTCCAGCCGTACGGAGGACGATACGTCGCTGACTGCAGAATAAATCCACAAATGGCGGATTAGACCTGTACACCTTTAACAAAGAGTGCTGTAATCTAAAATATCTTATTAAAGTTCACTGTGCGTAGAGCAGCCGATCCATGAGTGTGAATTTAAGTCCTATAGCAAAATTTAAATTAAATATACCTTTAGTTCCATTAATTGATGGTATTTCTGAGACGTGAGACAGAAACTGTTTTTAATGAAGGTGTAAAGTTATAAAATTCCGTTCAGTTTGACAACTGGACATGAGTGTAGCTTTGATTTTGTTTTATATATTTGTGACTTGAGTGAACAACTATCAAAGATACAATGCTCTAAAGTTCCAAAGAGCCGGGAATCAGGAGAGGATAAATGAGGACATCGACCTCTGAACAATCCACATGGCTGTATCTGAGCAAACATCGCGATTTCGCGAGGTTATGCCAGGTTCAACTCGGGCAATCACTCTCAACAGTTATTCGCACAGAGAGACCGAAATATCCTGTGTGAAAGACGCCACAAGAAACGCTCATGACAACCAATCAGGAAAGCAATTTTTATTCATGGTACAGTCAATGTTTAAAATTATTTTAAACTATAAATCTTTTTTGAGGATGGAAGAGGTCTTTGTCTTTGTTCGAAATGCTTTAACTTCACAGCAGACAGGTGATCGATCGATTGATTGATTGGTGTTTTACGCCGTGCTCAGGGTATTTCACGGCGGTGTACTCCGTCAATACTTGACACCAGCACAACAATAAAATGTTAAGTGTTTTCTGGAATAACTTACTGTCTTTTGGATCTGTTTTGAAAGTTTTGCTCAACGTACAAAGCTAAGGATGAAATTACCAAAAGTCATGTGATAGGCTCTTACTAAAAAAACTACCAAACCTTTGGTCGACCGTCGCACGTTAATTTAAAGTATTTATTATTTCTAGTTGTTTCTAATTGTCTAAGCTCCTGTATCTCTATTAGTTCCAATTAAAAAGTCAAATAAAAAAAAAGAGCACGTTCCAAATTTATATATCTTTAAAAAAACAACCCAAAAACCAAGCAATGATTTTGTACGTCCAACACATACTAACGAATAAAGTATGCAGTGCGTAAATTTTGTAACACTAAAGTATTCAGGTGAATAAAGGCGAAATGTGAAAACATGAATAAAGTTCTTCATGGATAAAGTCACAGCGCCATGACTTTAATGGGAAGCTGTTCGTAATAAAAGCTTATTCACGATTCTGCATGAACAGAAGATATAGGTCATTCATGATTGACACGGAACAAAGATAGGGAGACATGAATTCACTATCTTAAGTGAGATTTAATACTTTTATCTTTAGTGAGATTTAATACTTTGTAGCCCTTTTTTTGCAATCTCTCACAGTCGTTGTTAAATGTTTAACATAGAAATAGTGACACAAGCGGGTACGAACCAGCATATCAACATAACGACAACATGTCATGAAACGATATTGTTAAAACCCTGGAAGCAGACAAACAGCTTTATTGGTATTTTGTTCTCAACCAATGCGTCTATTGTACCGAATTTTTTAAATCATTATCTTAAGGGTCTGGACAAATATTTTTACACAATAACATGCTAATATGTTCAACTGATGAAGTAACTAGGCCTGATAGAAAAATAACATTTGGCTGTCAAATGTTGGAAGATAGAGCGCCTTAACTCCAAGTTGAAATGTTCCATTGTTAAGGCTGTATATTAATATGAGTGGTTATTTAGTAGCAACCAGGATTGTATTGGTGTTCAAGCAGCAATAAATGTGTTTTTTACTACAGTTGTTTTTGATTAAAGTGCTTATGCTTGGAAGTCTATATCGGTCTCGAGCAACGGGCACTTGTTAAATACCATATCTTTAAATAACATGCACACATTGAATACAAACATCCAAATAGGCAGCTTTGTTTTCCTCGTGAACAATAGACGGGACTATAGTGTTACAACATGAAGACGATCTGTTTGTGACGTTCTTGCAATGTGTCCTGTGTGTGTCCTGTGTATGTCCTATCCTGTCTTTGTTTGTTGTCGAGGGTGGTTTCCTTCACCTACTGGGTTGGCACGCCGTCATGTGAGTGAAATACCATTAAGTACGGCGTTAAACCCCAATCAAACAGACAAACAAAACATTTTCTTGATTGAATGAAGATAAATTGACAAAGAAGCAATAAAATACAGGTATAAGTATTGCGGATTGGTGAATGAATTCTTAACTAAAAAGGGCAGAAAGCAGGCACATCTTACAACACTGGTTATTTGAAAATACACCATTACGCTAGAAATGTGAATCAATTCGTTTATAATTGATATACATTATCATAGAGAGATATTGAAAACATACTTTTAATGATTGTTAAGAAGATGCATCAGGATTGTTAATCATGCATGTCTTAAGGAAATTAAGCAGGATTGGTAATCAAAATTGTTAAAAGTTAATCAGGATTGTTGATCATAATTGTTAAGAAAGTTAATCAGGATTGTTACTCATAATCGTTAAGGAAATTAATCAGGATTTTAAGTCATGATTTGGGTAAAGCTATATTTTTTATTTTAAATGCTTATAAAGTAAAGTAGAAGTTTATCCATTGGAACATTTCGTCTTCTTGTATTATAAACCTTAATAAAAATCACATAGCTTTGAAACAAATAAAAACAAGTTTGAGTAAACTTCTATTTAAGAAGAAAGGCTTTTTACTTTAAATTCATTTATCTCGATGACCACAATACTATGACTGGAATTGAAAGATACTTACCCCGCTGGTGCTCTCCTGTAAATGCAGACTAACGAATGGGTGAATTTGGTTTTGGTCAATTTATCAAAACAAAAACCCATTCGAATGGAGAAATGATGCTTGTTCCATCTAAACCAGTTATGGTCTCGGAGACTATCCGAAAGTCAGCTTCCAAAATGTGTTTGACGGCGTCCAATTGTACCGCAAAGATAATGTCGTTTCGTGCAAGCACATCTCATGTCAATTGAACTTCTTTAACTTTAAAAGTTGGTGACAACAACTATTCACAGTTGAGGGCAGACTCCTGTGTTTCACCTTGGGCTGACTTCACACAACAGCTTGTCACATTTAGCTACAGTGTCTTAAAGAACATTTCCATCGAATTGCACTTAGAGGTTTAAGGGACTAGAGCGGACGCAGTGTACCCCTTATCGTTGCTCGGACGCACCGACACTCTGGGTTCAATGTGACTGCGCTCAAAGAAATAAACCCGCCAAGACAAATTTGCACCTTTGTCACGTGATAGCGTCCTCTAGATCGCTCATTGATGGAGCACAGAACCGGATGTGTGTGATCAACTGAAAAATTTCCCTCCGCAAACAGAAGAACGTTTGACAAGGCTGCGACCGTTTGCTATTCCCGGCTAAGAAAATCCACGCTAGGTGTGGTACCTTTGTTTTTAAGAGAAGAGTAAACAAAGAAGTTGGGTCTCTCGTAAAGTGATATACCTTCCCCATTGTTCTTTTTCTCCACATAAACTAAGTACAGTGCCATGTTCTAGATAGAGTCGTATACAATTTGAAGCTGTATCGTTTCGGACAGTTAGATCCAATCATAACTTCTACGGTAATCTTCAGCAATTTGAAGCTGTATCGTTTTGGACAGTCAGATCCAGTAATAACTTCTACGGCAAGGAGCGGACAGTTACCGTTAAAAAAAAAAGACATAATCCTATTTAAAACACTTTTTGAAGCTTCGTTGCTTACCTTGTGAGAAACAATATCCCTAACGGAGCCTATATCTGCCTTCACCACCCCCACCAGAACCTCACTGCACAGCTATATTTACAATATAATTAGATTGGAAAACGTTTAAAATACAATCAAAAAGGTTCGATTAAAACAAGCTTTAGTCTCCAAACATAAACCCCTTTAATGCTTTGGTCTTCATTATTTTACATTGTTTTATTTATTAATACACTGTTTGGACAAAAGTCAATCCTGGGAATTCTCTCAAGAAATCCCGGACTTAGATTAAACGATGATGACTTATTTTCACAAGAAATCCCGGACTTTGATTAAACGATGAGGACTTATTTTCACAAGAAATCCCGGACTTTGATTAAACCATGATGTCAAAGCTAGCTATATTATATATCTCTACTCATATGGACTTGTTTCCGAAATAAAACTATTATTATATTACTATTATTTTAACGTGCTATAAAAACAAGACCTAAATGTACTGTGTATAATGTAAATACAGCCATAGTATATTTGATCTGCTAGCATTGGAACGCGTAACGTGCCAGGACGTTAAATGCCTTACGTCTGCCTGTTAATATATCTTCCAGTTGACCAACATAAAATGGTGTCATGAACATGCTTTCAGGTAAAATTGTCTCAACGGCGGTCTTAGTTTGCAATGTTCTTATTTTCTTAGATCTCCCCGCATTCTGTCATCAGCGTTGATGTTTAAGCCCTTGGCCTACACTGCAAACTGAATGCAATCTTGGGTGACGTAATGTTTACTAGCGTGGTTGCAATAATGTTTACACAGCGAAAAAGACGTCACAATAAATGTGCTGTGTGTTGTAAGACTTGCGGCAAATGTCTTTTTATTTTTAAAAGACACGATCTCCGAAAGTTAGACTGTATTAACAAAGACTGACTTCCACGGTATATTCGTTCATTAATTCGTTAATAATAAATCATTTGAGTTTTTTTTTTTAAAAACTTGGAATTTATAGCTTGTACTTTGTTAAGCCAAAACATTCTCCCTTTTACTCAGTTTGGGACTAATACACAATTTATTGATTTTGTTATATTGCACAAATACAGATAATGTTTTTGGTTGTATCAAAGAAAAAATAGACTGCTACGCCTAAAGTTTGAATGGTAAAAAACGAATTAACTTTAAATGGCCAATAGATTGTCTTTTGAAACGAATCTTAAAAGTGCCATTTATTTGTTCCAAATCCTTTATGTTCGCAAAGTCGCTAGAGGAGTAGTTTTCAATATCACGATCATTACTAGTTTTCTATTTAAAAAATGGCTTAATAAACATTGCGCTTGTGTAAGCAGTATTATCATTTCGCAGAAAAAAAGGAAACCAATAGAACCCCCACCCCCACCGTCACCCAGCTACAATTTACAGTTTAGTTGAGATCCCTTTAGACGTTGTGCTTAATTAGGTCTCATTGCTGCACTCGGCTCTACATCCTAGCTTATCGATATCTGTAACCTCATTGAACTATCTTTCTACACGGTCAAATCGATATGACTTTTCCCTGTTTTTTATTGTTTACTTAGAGATGGAAATAACACACGTTGCAGGGAAATTAAAATAACCCAACAGACCGGTTTCATCAATTCTAGTCGTGAAGTTTTGAGATGTAACTAAGTTGTGAAGTTTGTCCACAAAGTTAAATTGAAATTAAAATAGTCATATAGGCAAACATAATTTCTTTTTGTCTAGTTATTTTCAATAAGGAAATAAAGGCCCTTTCTGATTAAAATCTGGGTTATTTTAAGTCAAAATTATAATTCAATTCTCCGGACAATTGAATGTATAATGGACACGAACAACGGTGGT
The DNA here is from genome assembly GCA_030265115.1 of Mopalia vespertina. Taxonomy (NCBI): domain Eukaryota; kingdom Metazoa; phylum Mollusca; class Polyplacophora; order Chitonida; family Mopaliidae; genus Mopalia; species Mopalia vespertina. The sequence goes on along the minus strand of JAQQZZ010013434.1, from coordinate 11,525 downwards.
CTATCAATGGCGAATGATTGTATATATTATGTGCAGACAAATCAAACAAACCAATCTTTCACTTTAATTCATCTTGTTTACAAAAGTCACCAACCCTTGTTGTATATGGCCTTGTTTACATGTAATAGTCAACGAATGGTCGTACCGAGCAATCCCTGCACGGTTGTACCGAGCAATCCCTGCACGGTTGTACCTAGCTATCTCACCACGGTTGTACCGAGCAATCCCAGTATACGGTTGTACCGAGAAATCCCTGAACGGTTGTACCTAGCTATCCCACCACGGTTGTACCGAGCAATCCCAGTACGGTTGTACCTAGCTATCCCACCACGGTTGTACCGAGAAATCCCTGCACGGTTGTACCTATAGCTATCCCACCACGGTTGTACAGAGCAATCCCTGCAGGGTTGTACCTAGCTATCTCACCACTGTTGTACCGAGCAATTCCTGAACGGTTGTATAACGTCTTTGGTGCTCGACGCAAAATTTGTGCATTGAGTCTCGTGGATGTTTTTAACATTTATTATAATTCACGAAACCGTTTATTAACGGGTTTAAACAACGTTAAAAGTAACCAAACCGTTCTAGCAAGTGAACAACAGGCCGGTTTTCACTAGCACCGTTATTCTATATTTGTTGAATTGTTTTTGCCTTTATTGTGCCTTTGTCCGATTCTCTCCATAGCTATTGACAATTTTTTTAGGAGAATTATGTATTGGGACAATCTAATATTGGAGTTACAGGACAAATTGCCATAATATCCAGCAGTACATAGCTTGTAAAACATATAGGCTACTTGGATTGATGAGCCTTTGTCCGATTTTCTGCATAGCTATTAAAACTCATTCGAGGAGAATTATGTATGGAGACAATCTGGTATTGCAGAAACAGGACAAATTGCCATAATATCCAGCAGTACATAGCTTATAAGACATACTTGAGTTGATATCCGAATCCCGTTCACCTTCTTCTCTCAAAGTAACAGACAGCTGAACTTCCTTAATTCTAGTCTTGGGTTTCTTTTGGTATATGACTTGGAAGTAACAGTTTCATTTTGATTTAGGAGCACAATGGGTCAAATCGTGACAATCCTACAATAAGACGTCATTTTAGGCACGCCTGTATGTGAATTTAAGCTCTAATGAAATCTCAAATTATTATCCGTGAAAAATGATTTTTTAATTGCGCCAGTCCATTACCAATATGTTCACATATCTCAAAATGTAAGTTGTACTAGGATATTATACAAACACATGGAATGGCCTGCGTGTCTGATAAGATTATGTTTTTATTTTATATACCGTTTCTACTGTAGTTATACATTTAGTTGTTATTAGTTCAAATATATCAGAAAAACAGGCCATTGATACGTAACTAATTCTAAGATAATAACAAGAGATGTAACTCATTGAGGCACCCAACACAGTTAACTAAATGAGGTGTGTTTGTGTGTGTGTGAGAGGGGACCCGGGGGGGGGGGGGGAGAGGGAGGGGTGTCTTAAAATGACACAGTGCAGGTTAGGCCTGCGGTCTGTGCTGTAATTTGTTTAATGAGGGTTAACTCTTTTTAGCAACCCACCTATCAAAACTATATGCTTTTTTTAAATTATATCCAACGGAATGAATGAAGGGAACCATACTCCCTATTCGCAAGAAAGGAGATGTGAACAATGTCGGAAACCATATAAAGGAATCACACTTTAGGGTATATTCGCCAAATAACATTCAATAATGTATGCTTAACCAATGTCTTTCTGATTAAGTGAAGTTAAAATGGATCACAGAAAGCTGTCGATGTGGTCACTCGTACAGAAGTATGGGAAAAACTATGAAAGGCCGGATTGGTTGTGACAATACACTTGTAGCGAACTGCGAACCGCGGTCTAACTTTATTGACGTTTGTACGAGGCATACAATCAATGTATTTGAATAGCGATCAATCTTCCTAGAAAGGAAAGCCATTGTCGCAGATTGTCTTTTCTCCAGGTGAAAATAACGATAATTATGAGGATTTGAGTAGCACTTTTGCTTTCGATATGCTGCTTTCTAATCTTAAACTATGTATACTGTTGTTTGCCAATGATACCGTTCTGTTCTCAAAATCCAACTATTAGCTATTTTTGGCTCATATTGCAATCGGTTTGCATCTTGAGACCAACGTCGCAAAAATCACAATTGTGGGAATTTGCATTTACAAGGGGCGGTATCTACCACTTACATGACCATATCGAGGGATTAAAACCATACCGCCTATGTCCAAATATGACATTTTGAGAAAAACAATTCAAAAAGTTTTATTGTAGCTATAAAATCATTAAATCTGGATAGATCAACAAACTGCCCAAAACTGACATGGGCAGGTCTGGTTCTAAGTCCTTGATATGATGCAAACCCGATCGATGTCGTAGAAAAATGAACTTATCTAGGAATCAGTTTAAAGGATATTTTAAATATAACAGAAACCAGAAAATGGTTGATTGAGAAAGCTATAAAGGTAGACCAGGTTTTGAAAAAATGTTTGGATAATATTAGCTGTGATAACATAAGAAAATTACAAATACTTTGAAATTTGGGGTTTAGGTGCACGGCATATATATACAAGGGTTGGAAGCTGCTCGTATACTCAATATACTGTAAGCATATGTTTTGAGGCTACCCCAAAACACTCCCAATATTGACATATATAACGAATAAGGCACATTTGAATTAAAAGTTACCTGTTGCAGTATAAAATCTTGAAGCTTGCGGTCTAAAATTGCTATATTGCAATAAAAGCACATTTATATATGAATTGTATGCGAATCAATAGCATGATGAGCAAATTGGCTACCTTTTAACAGGGGTCATGGAACGTGAAAAATCCTACAAAATTATGGGTATAGTTATTTACTACAGAATGAAAAGTAGACTGTTTTAGATATAGCTGGGATAACAATATGTTGTAATCTCAGGATTTATGTAAAATAATAACAGTGCGGGATTTCATTGCTAGAAATTACGCGTCCTCCCGACTTAATTATCAAATAGGATTTTTGTATCGAGCAATTTATTGATCACTAATCAAAGTTAAGTCAAATAATATGTTTCATTATGTTGTATGCTTTAGAAGAGGCAGGCATGGTCTCAATATATAACCCGGTAAATATAATACCATTCCAAGAGACTTGGTAATGCTTGTGCGTTACTGTGTCAATCTGGTGAAATTAAGGACGAGTATTAATTTCTATTGTGACCTATACTGAAACATAAAAAGATACCCTTTGATCGATAATACTGTTCCTGGCCAGATGTTAGAAAATATAAGTGTTAAGTGAAAACAGGAAGAATTAAAAGCATGCTAAAGCTGTGTCATTTCTTTGAAGAATTTCTAGCTTTAAGGGCTTTAACAAAACAGTTATATGGTCTATTCTTGGATTAATTATTTTAGCAGAAGTGTTGTTGCGGATTTTTAGCTGCACGAAAACCTTCAAGCTTAACTTTTGGGGAAAAAATATCGATAACTCACATCAGTATGTAATAACTCAAATGATTGGTCGACCATATCTCTTTAAATAAAAGTCAAAATGAAGCCTGCAAGAAACTGCATGAAAATGTTGACCTGCTTCCTTGTGGAGAACAAAACCGGCACTTGGAACAAAATGCAAAACGGTCTGATAAGAAATGTAATCTCATGTAATAATTCGGCAGACAATTCTTGTGTTTGCTTTTTTCCTTGCTGGAGAGTCCCGCGGTCGTGGTTTAGTGATTACGTGTTCGCCTACTAATCATACTTTCTATGTACCGTTCCCGGGTTCGAATCCGTCTGTCCATCATCGGGTATATGAGTGAGTCACACGATGTGTTTCCGGCAATTGCGGGGTGTCTTTTTTTATTATACGAGGTTTCTTCTCGAATTTCCACCGTTATTAAGCATGGAACAACGTGAAATGGACAACCCGTCGTCATATTAGTCAAATCCCCTTGGGTACGACGTTAAATCCAAATCAAACAAACAACAAACAAACTTTCCGAACAGTCCAAATTTGACTCCTACTAACAGGTGTTTGGTTGTTTGTATTTGCACACACCTCTTTCATCTGAAGACAGTGATATTATACATGATGTTATGTTGGTGTTTATTGCTGATTTGACTAATTTCTTCGCGGTTGTATTCAAAACCTTTTTAACGGTGAACATTTGACTGCGTTGTCCATCTGTTTGGTTGTAATAATGTAATAAACATGAATTTCTGGTTCATTGAAAATAGACACATCGAAGAAACTATAGGGGGAATTGTTCATTCAATTATGCAGATTTTACCGAGGGGGTACAGCTAATGTTAATGCTTATTGAATGCATGAGATTGTTTTTGTTTATAGGAATTATAGCGAGGTTTTTAAAACAAATGTCTGATATGCGGACACGGGTAAAATATGATTTCCTCAGTTTTCACTTGAAGTTAAAACTTTTTTTTGCGGATTGATTTTGTTTGTTTCTTTGTTTGGTTGAGGCTTAATTTCGTACTCAAGGGTATGCATGCCACTTCTATATTACACGACGGACGGTCAATTGTGCTTTCCTCCAGACCACCAAACTGTGGCTAAATATATGCATTAATGTGCTGAGACCTATTTGCTCTTAGTCAGACAGTTGATTGGTTTATGGGTATATGGATCAGTGCTCATTTGGGTTTTTGTCAGGTTGAGGAAGAGGGATTACTGGGATTACAATAGATTGTCGGGTGGTGTTGTCGGTTGGTTGTATGTCTGCTTGTGACCCTTGGTATTGTCGGCTGGTTCTGACAATATTGATACAGTTTGTTAGCACATGCTGCGTCTGCAGATAATCTCGCTCTACATGTGTATTAGCTAAAAGTCCGTTCATATATGACGATAGTATTGGTTTCCAAATTTGTACTTCTATTTACAATTATACAGTTTTTGGATTGTACAATTCTATGTGGACGAGTCGTGGAGCTGCTGGAAGCTGTGATCTTGCGAGTGACTTTCCAGCGCCATGGCAAGTTTAGAACCTATAATAAAATATTGAATTTCCACACGTGTGATAACAGATTCTTTCTTTCTCCAATGCTTTGCAAAAACTTTACCTGTACTTCATTTCGTACATATTCTCAAAACACGAGCCTGTCCATCATATCTGATTCAATTGGTAAACAGTGGTTTACAATCCAGCATTTACATACTCTGGTTATCACAATAGGCCTACTCCAAATACTGAAAATAGTTTCCCAGGCAGAACATTTATATAGTAGTCATTAAAACAATGTGCTGGTGGACGAAACACATTTGGACTTAATCTGTGTCTGTGTGTCATGCTTAACATTTAAGGATACTCTAATCCCTCCTCAGCTCAAAATTTGCGATTACTTTATTATTGCATATTCCAAAAGTTGAGATAGTGAATTAGAAGACTGTTAACTTTGATCATAAAACTTTGATCAAAAATCATAAATACAAGTAGCTATCTGGAGAGGATTAACAGTCTGCCCGCGTATCAACAGCTTCCGTGTATTGTATATTGAGCACTTATTACACGGTCAGCTCTTGTCAATTTTATAGAAAAACTGGTATATTTCACAATATATTTACATAATTATTTGCAAAACATGCATAGAATGGGTCAATTTGATATTATAAACAAATTGTGAAAAAAAAAGATTGAATTACTTCAAAGAACTGAGCATATAAAGAGGTAAACCTGTCGCAAAATTGGTCAGAAATACATTTTATCTGTTTTCTCTGCTTTCATTTTTCAGTGTAGGACTACCCTACTTGGGAAAATGCCTACTCCTCGGCCGTTATTATACCTACAGAACTGATTTTTTTTTTGCACATTTCATCTCCACATATAAAAGTAAAAAACGGTCATTCAGATTTTTAATTTTTTTTTTTCGTTTTTTAGATATAGTTATAGGAAGTTGAAATTTCACTATTTTTAATCATTTTATTTTTATTTTTGACCTTTAACACAATATTGCAAGAAAACTAAGACAAACAGGAAAAAACTGAATGACCGTTTTTTGGTTCATATAATTTATAACACGTTGATGTAAAACTGAACAGTTGACGTAAATGGTGTAAAAGAAGTAGCAATTTGAAAAAGAGGTAGCAAAAATTTGCTTTTTATGCAATATATTTTTTTGTGTAAGTTTCAGAAAAAAATTATTTACTTATTATCGATCTGCCGACAAAGACGATTCAGAATATATATACATGTGTAGCAAAATTCACAGTAGTTTAGAAGTAAAACGGCGAAATGTAAAAACACTCTGTAGGGGGGTATCCTTAAGCCAGGCTTTTAAGTTAAGATACTTTTGAACAACCAACCCCAGAACAACAAAAATTATCTCTCCCAACCGAAGTCCTACGTCACATGATACATTGAAACTTATCATTATTAATTGTTACACTTTTTCTGAGGCACCAGTTTTGTGTTGTGGACCACGGACATCAATATTTGGTGGTTCCCATAACAAATCGGTTTGGCAAGTCATCATATATATAGTAGTGTAATTGCTCCTTTCTGGTGCGTAAAACGCAAACATTAACAAAGGCAAAATCACACCATCACACACAAACACCTATACAAAAACAAACCCAAAGAAATATAAATAAATAAATAAGGGATTCATTAATTAATTAATTAATTAATCAATCAATTAAAAAATTAATTCATTCATTAAACCAGCAAACCAACAAACAATTAAATTAAATTAAATTAGTTCATTTAATTCAATAAATAAATAAAAGTAATTTCACAAATTGTAGGATTTTCTTTTCTGAAATAACTTAACTTCATTGGTCTACTTCAGTGTTCAATCAGGCGTATCTGTACCAGTGGGTCTTCCGTTAGGAAGGATGTATGATGGGCCGGCTTACACTGTCTATAGTGTTCGTACGAGGTGGCATAATATACAATGAAATTCCGCACCTAAAGACCTTGATATATTTATTTCACATTGTGATCATTAGGGTCTAACCATGATGCAAGTCTCAAAATTTAATATAATGACAGAAAGTAAAAATTAGTAAATTTGTCATAAATATTAGAGCCACGTTTCACTTAATCCTCCCCCGCTGACTAATCCCAACCATTGAGAGGTGCGAATGAAGAGTTCTCACATCCAGCTGATCGCGTCATGAGAGTATGCGTAGTGGGATTGTAAGCGTCGTGGGTATAAACCGTTGAGTAGTGTATAGAACATACAATTATCTCTTCGCAACAACAGTCCTTACAAGCAGTCCGTTGCCACGGGGATATGTTTACCTTTTACATATTAAACAACACTTAGCGGTTTTCTTCCTATATTGGCGGATGTGAAAATAATGCGTCCTGTCCAAAAGACTGTTTTCTGTCATGCACTAATTTTATTTACATCAAATTAATTCAGACGCGTACAGAGTATAATGACAAACCCGGATGATACCATTTCAGATTTAAAAATTTACCATTAAGATGAAATGAATTTTATATTTAAATCCTTATATATACTTATTTAGTTTTATACTCGAGTCTTTACTCTCCATCGGCTTGCTTTCAATTTATATTTTGTATTTTCTATTTTATTCTGCCTATATGTACTTTGAATAGCATGGTGAGCATTGCCATCGATAGCATTATGCATTTGTATCACGTTGTTTGTTTGATTGGGGTTTAAAGTCGCACTTAAGGGTAATTCACTTCTATGACACCTGATTGTCATCTAACACTGTTCTATGATTAAATAGGGTGGAATACCGGGATGAAACATCGCCCTCACCCCCCCCTACACCCGAGCGGTTGCCGGAGCCACATCGTGCGACTCACTCACATATTCACTGATGGACAACAAACGGATTCGAACCTTTGAACTATACATCGAAATAGGATTATAAGGAGGGCACGCTAACCACTAAAGCAAGATCGCGGGCGTTTCACGTTGTACCACAACTGAATAATCTGTACTACAATCAGATAAAAACCCGTTTAATTTAAAATCGTCAGAGCTACGGTAAATAATAGAAACTGGTTTGGTATCAAATCGTTATTCCAGCACATTTGTGAAATATGTTTTACATAAAAAATCGAATCATGTTTGGCCTAAAATCGTTATTCCAGCACATTTGTGAAATATGTATTCCATAACAAATCGAATCATGTTTGGCCTAAAATCGTTATTCCAACACATTTGTGAAATATGTATTCCATAAAAAGTCGAATCATGTTTGGCCTAAAATCGTTATTCCAGAACATTTGTGAAATATGTTTTCCATAAAAAATTGAATCGTGTTTGGCCTAAAATCGTTATTCCAGCACATTTGTAAAATACGTATTCCATAACAAATAGAATCATGTTTGGCCTAAAAATCGTTATTTCAGCCCATTTATGAAATACATTTTACATAAAAAATCGAATCATGTTTGGCCTAAAATTGTTATTTCAGCACATTTATGAAATACATTTTACATAAAAAAAATCGAACCATGTTTGGCCCAAAATTGTTATTCCAGCACACTTGTGAAATATGTATTCCATAAAAAATCGAATCATGTTTGGCTTAAAATCGTTATTTCAGCCCATTTATGAAATACATTTTACATAAAAAAATCGAATCATAGTTGACCTAAAATCGTTATTCCATAACATTTGTGAAATATGTTTTACATAAAAAAAATCGAATCATGTTTGGCCTAAAATCGTTATTCCAGCACATTTGTGAAATATGTATTCCATAAAAAATAGAATCATGTTTGGCCTAAAATCATTATTCCAGAACATTTGTGAAATATGTTTTACATAAAAAAAAATCGAACCATGTTTGGCCCAAAATCGTTATTCCAGCACACTTGTGAATATGTACTCCATAAAAAATCGAATCATGTTTGGCTTAAAATCGTCATTCTAGCACGTTTGTGAAATATGTACTACACGAATAATAGAAACATATTTGGTCTCAATTCGATAATCTAGCACATTGGAGAAATATGTACTACATAAATTATACGAAACACGATCGATTCAAAATTATCATTCTATCACATTTTTTAAATATGAACAACATAAATTATAGAAACATCTTTGATTTAATGTCATCATTCTATCACATTTGTGAAATTTGTATTTCATAAATAATAGAAACATTTTGTGCCTATAATCATAATTCTAGCACATTTGTGAAATATGTACAACATAAATAATAGAAACATTTTTGGCCTATATTGTCATTTGAGCAGATTTGTGGAATATATATTACATAGATAATAGAAACATGTTTGGCTTAAAATCGTTATTCTAGCACATTTGTGATATATGTATTACATAAATAATAGAAACGTGTTTTGTGTTTCATCAAATTGTTACTGTATAAATACTCCGGGTCCGGGACAAGGTAATGTAGTTTCTTTTAAAGCTACTATCAATTATTCTTAAATCATCACGCCTGGACCAGGTGTATTGCAGTCAAAGCCTTAGGGGGTATTTGGTTAACACCGCCCATGATCCCTTCTTTACCCGATCACGCGATGGTGGTGGCAGCCTTGTTTCCGGCGATTGGGCGGAGCGAGGGAGGGACATCTTCTCTAGCCAAGAGTTTTATTCCGAGCTACTCTGCATTACAACCCTTGGCCGATAACTCACATATAAATAGAGTTACAGCTACGCGGATAAAGTGACCGAGTTTCGAGTTAAAGCGCTGATAACATATGTTGCATTTTATTTTCTAGTTTGACAATTTGTTTAACTTTGTAAAGCACGTATATATGGGGATTTGGTGTCTGTAGGGGTGCGTACATATATTATACTCTCATTGAGTTAGTTGAATACCCCGAACATATCCCTTTGTGGACAACACTTCACCCACTTTCATTATTGACGATCGCTATCATTTTTACTAGCAGAGTTTTCTCCTACCACAACATATGATTGGTTGCGTAGAAGTTCCCACGCATCCAATCAATCGCTTGGAAGCCGAGTCCGATTATATGTGAATTATCCGCCAAAGGTTGTAATGCAGAGTAGCTTGGAATAAAACTCTTGGCTCGAGAAGATAGCTTAACTATGAATGTTTTACATTTCATTAAAATTCAATTTTAATTGGAGCCAGAGAGCTCAAACTTTACAAGATAAATTTTTTATCCTGAATGACTTTAGCACAAGACATAATTTAATGAAAGCATTTCCAGTTATGTGCTAAATCTAGAAGGCATATAAATTAAAAAACCAGGGAATAAAAATATTTACTGTACAATTATAAACCTTATTCAATAAAAGAACAATTCTATTTACAAAGTATTTCAAATATAGATGTTACTGAATTTGGGTAGAAGTAAAAATAGCAAAACCAACTTTTAAAAAAGTTTTTCAAAAGTATGTTGGCCACATAAATATTGCACAGCTAATACAGAATAAAAGCAATTTTTTTTTTAATAAATATTTTAAAAAATAATAATTTGATGTTCTGTACTTACATATAATACAGAATACAAATTTACAAATACAATTACATGATATTGTATGAAGATTACTAAATAAGTTCTTATGCAATGGATGTTGCGTAGAATTTATGGACTTAGGAACCATCATTGTAATCTACTGTAATCTAAAAAGTACAATGGGACAGCAGACAATACGACCAAAGTGGCAAGTGGGAGAGCATGTGTACGGTACCGTAAATCTTCTAACTATTCGGACACTCTAATTTCCAAACAATCTCTTAGGGTTCTGTCCCCTGAATTTATTACTCTATCTGTGACCAGTTACACTCTTACAGAAGGAAGACCTGAAAGGCGGCGAAAAAGGGGGGAGTGATTACTATCAGTACAATGTTTAATGTTCATGACACAAAAACATAGCAGAGTTCCATAGCAGGCGTCCACTGGACCATTTCAGTGACATGCCTCAAAAATAATGTAAACTTTCACACATCGAAGCAAAGAATTTTGCAACCACAGGAAGTGAGTCAAAATATAACAATCCTAACAAGTTGAGCTAAATTTCGGCATGCGAAACATTCTTTTCCCTGCAAAGAAAATGCATTAATTCCTTTCATGCAAAAATTATTATCACCTCTGCGTCATTTTCTCTCTGTTCCAAACAGGTATTGTTCGTAAAATCATAGCATCTTTTGACCCCATTAAATCATAAACTTCATCCAATGAGAGGTTGCGAATATCCTCTCCGTTTATCTCCAGAATTTCATCTCCGACATTGAGTAACCCAGCAAATAATTTCTCTGGATGTCCATCTGAGAACCGGGTCACAAAAACACCTGTAAAATCATGAGAAAAAAAAATAGGTTAGTTACAGAAATACTACTTTTGATAAGCTGATCAGAAATTCTTGTATGAAAAGATTGATTAATTGGTGAGTTATGCCCTGCAAAAGCGTATTTCACTTATATAACAGTGATGCAGTCCAACACTAACACTGTATGATGGGAGTAACTTTGCTCCAGTGCAGGCCTGTGCTGTTGGGGAGAACGGTCAGAACGGGGTTTCCTCATGGTTATGCAAACTTAATTTAGGAGGACCTATTTATAGGTTTCCCA
>JAQQZZ010013423.1:0-11454 GCA_030265115.1 Mopalia vespertina | reverse complement strand
TATACCTAGTTCCTAGTTCACTTGACATTATGTCTCAATTGACAATATACCTAGTTCCTAGTTCACTTGACATTATGACTCAATTGACAATATACCTAGTTCCTAGTTCACTTGACATTATGTCTCAATTGACAATATACCTAGTTCCTAGTTCACTTGACATTATGTCTCAATTGACAATATATTTTTCTCAATAAACAGTATATCTATATATATCTCAAATGACAACACTTCTATCTTGATTGACAAATGGCAATATATCTCAATTAGCAATATATGCAGTTTGATAAAATGTAAGAAACATACATTTATATATATATATCTCTCAAATGACAACTTATTAATCTCAATTTAGGATTTATCTCAGATTCTCAGTTGACCACATACTTGTCTAAATTGACAATACATGTAAAGTGACAATTTATCTATCAATAAACAATATATCTATCCCGGTGGAGGCAAGCTAATTTTTCTCTCTTCATTTATTCAAAATATATATATGACAGTACTAAAACTCAAACTATAAATGTATACATTGAAACCAATTATTAAAAAGACAGACTAAGTAAGAACTCATTTGTACAAATTTAGAATAAACATAAAATTTAAAACATGTTTGAAAAAGTTACACTGTCAAAATAATGTGAACGATGGAATTGGAACAGTTCCCATTGCATTGTCAGAATTGAGAAATTGGTAAAATGCGTAAAAAAAAAGTAAAACAATTGAAAATAACTATTTTTAAGAGCAGTTATTGTATTAAAAACAATACAAACAAGAACTATAAATCATATAAGATCGGTCAGGACCCATGGGACACGGAGGGCGTTCGGAACGAGGGAGGACGGATTGAGTCAAGCTGTGCACAGGTTCAACATGGCTGCCAAATCTCGGTAACATTTATTGAAAATGTTATCTTTAAGCACATGCTTTTCTCGTGAAGCGTTCTATCTAATGTATCTCCCATTCTAGAATTATATCAAGGTAGAAGATCAAAGGATCTCTGTTTGTAATTATCATTGGGGAGTGATAATCTATTGTACTTTAGCCCTTTTTAGTAGTAAACAAGACGTCAATGAAGACCCAGAACGTTTGCTTCTCATTGAGCTCACATCAGCGGGAACACATTTCCCTACCAGAGTTGTGGGTGGATGGGTGGGTGGTGATAGGAGATTTTAAGGGTGTTAATCTCCCCTAGGAATATGGATAAGCGTTTGTATTACTTAAATGTCAGCAGATAAACTACGTCTTTAAATATGAGTCTTTACTCGATTTATCACGTAGAACTCGGAACTTCTGGTTGGACCCCAGCGTTGGTTTTGAGGAGGACCATTTTTTACGCAGTGTGTTGGTTCCAATAGTATGTTAAAATATTTTAGTAGAAAGCTAAGTTAATAACGATTATAAATATTTAAGTCTGGTGAAGATCCGATAAAATCTTTGAAACTATAATTGCAAATTGAATAAATGTCGACAGAAAAAAATAAAATGTGATTTTGGTGTTTTTACAAATATTAAAATTAAAAATTAAGTGTGATTTTGGTGTTTTTACAAATATTAACATTTGGTGAAGATCCGATAAGAACTTTGTAACTTACTGCAATTTGAATAAAATGTTTAATGTCCACAGTGCATTGTGATGCTTTATTTCCCAGAATGCAATTTGATATAACATAAATCAATAGGCTTACTTAGAAGAATCGCCCTTGAACTTAACAACAGTATCCGTTTTTTCTCTCTCAAAATTTTGCTTAGAACGATTTCCGTGCAGGGTTTTTTTCTGTTTGCCCAAAGAATTTAGCCCGACCTATACTCAGGTGTTTAGAGAAATGGCACTGAAAAACACACAACACACATATACCCTTTCTTCGTATCGTTTATAAATTGTAAAGGAAGACAAGACTCATGGTAAAATATGTCCATGACCGATAAAATAATTGAACATATTATTTGTTTCTCAAATCGACGGAAACGGTATATATCGTTACATTCCCTTCGCCATTCTTAGACGAAAGGCACGTAAAAACTAAAATGATGTGGTGTTTAACCTCCTATAGCCTCTGATGCAGCCTTTCACAGCAACTTTACTTTTGTTTTCCTGAGTAACCGGATGAGCTGGAATCTAAATATGCAGATAACGTCATCATTTCTTACTTTTTTACATCTTTCATCTCTCATTGGTTAAATTATTGGAATAAGTGCCGTCTAAATTTAAGACATTGTGATTCTTATTCCGTGCGACTTCTAAACGTTTAAATGACAAAAAATGTATACATTTTAACAAACAAATAGTTTATAGTCCATGCACATACCACATTGGCAGTTTGTATATGTATATATTTTCAAATCCCGGTGGAAGCAAGCAAATTTTTCTCTCTTCATTTATTCAAAATATATATTTTCATAGCATATATGATTATGAGCCTGAACCAGCTTATCAGAATAATCTAAACAATTAAAACATTAGTGGGTAATTTCTCTAATTTAGTGACCTGTGTCAGTACTTCCTGTAGAGAACGGTTCGACGCTTTTGCCTATAAATGCAAATTCGGGATCATTCTAACGTGAGCCCTTGTAGCTCAGTCATTTAGTGTATAGGGCAAGGTGTAACGGTATAGGAAAATACGGATCAATGCATCATATGTACAATGATACATATTTTAAAGGCATGGAGTTATTTGTGAAAGCAATAAGTATAAGGACAATTTGTTAGCATCCCTCGTGCAATCGCTCACTCTCCCATGCGGTCTTCTCCAATAACGTTATTAATTGCTAACCTGACGTAAGTTGACGATGATGGAAGAGAAAGCCATGCCTAAAGTCGCTTTTCCTCTATATTTTATCCCAACAGCTGTGTAATACGTTAAAATTATGCGCTGGAAAACCACACTTAGGTTAAGGTTCGGCGTGTACGGTAGACAATTCGATCCTTTTTTTTATAACGGGTGTTTCTTTATAACGCATTTAATTCTATAGGCGTTAAATTACTGCTGTTGTACCATTTTTTTACAAATCAATATCAGATGATTTTCAGATCAGGCATTTGATAGCTTTGTTATCCTGGGATGACTTAAAATATAATATTTTATTTTAACACGATCTGCAGCTTAAACGAGCGAAAATTAATGCAATTTGAGCTGCAACATATTTTTCCTACTGCCGATGTTTCAAAAAAATATAGGAACTTTCATTCGTTTATTTCCATAAATCGTGGCAATTCCTCTATAAAGCCTACACAACTGTATTTATTTCCAACCTTAATAAACAGGATCTGAGTATTGAGTGGCAGGAATGCTCTTCCATACATGATTAACCGTGTCTTAGAAACACGTGTTGGGCCGTGTCAATATAATCAATATGTAATAAATCAAGTGTGACTGTGTTAATATCATTTAGTCTGGTCTGTTTTCAGACGTTGTCAAACTATCCAGACATTTAGTCATTTATTTCTGGCTGGATGTCAGGGGTGTCGTGGTGATAGATGTGACAATGACTGCACGCTGGTCTGTCTCAGCTATAGCAAATTGTTGACTCAGTTTGAGATTGAGTTGGTGGAAAATTGTTCACACAAATGTAGTTCAGTGAGAATTGTTAGGTGAATGGTTTAAACCTTGTATAAAGACTTTCCTTGTTTCAAAACAAATCATGCTTAGATTCAATTCCGCATGTAATTATCGTGAAACATTTTACTGTGGAAACCGGTAACGTTTTACAGGCTACAGTAAAATCAATTCCTATTTATTTCTTCATCTATTTCTTCATTCAATCGTTCATTTATGTTTATTTAAGGGGACATGATATACACTTATGCTTTCTTTCTCTCAACTAATATATACCTGAACCAGATTATCAGAGTATAACCCAAACAATGGGTGATATCTAGATAAATATATTTTTAAAAAACGCTACAACAAAGTCCCTCCGTTGAGAAAGATTCGCAGCTTTTACCTGGATTAAAATTCTAGGTCGTTCGTTTTGCCGCAAGCCTCTGTATATCGAAGTGTGTTACATCTCTGGTCCTGCTAGCCAGGGTACAGGGTACAAACCCCGGTGTAGGCAATGTATTAATATATATATATTTTGAATACAGATATATATATATATAATATATATATATTTCTATAAAAAAAATATTTACATTGGATGGGATGTCCCCAGTGGAGGTAAGTCAAATGTTCTTTCTCTACATTTATAAAACACTTAAAGGCATATTTTTAAAGATTATCAGATAATTGTTTTAAACACGTTACGCTTAAACAGAATGGGATTATGTACTCTGCATTCACAATATTGGGAGACCTAACTGTATTTACTAGCGACTAGGGGCCTATACTTGACTCATTCTATGTTATTAAAAGCTGATATTGGTGTGTCAGCAGAAAAAATTATCACATCAAATCTTGCTCAGTATTTACACAAGTAAACTATAGATCATATAGATGACGCGTGAAAGACTAACTCTGGTACAAATCACTCTAACAGTTTGCAAAATAACTAAAACATGTTGTTGGAGGAAATGTTTTATAACTAGTGCTTATCTTCGCCTAATATGTTTTGTAAAACTATATTACGAAAATGAAAACTACTCTTCGTTTTATTGTAATCGTGCCGTATGACTGTTTACCCGTCCGTATAAAGTATACAACAATGAGTGAAATATATAGCACAAAATAGCTAAATCGGAACAAAAGACTATTTGTTGGGAGTTGATATTTAATTTACATAGAGATTCTGTAAAGTGAAATGGTGTGTTCGCTTGAGCGAAGGAGGTTAAAAATGGTGTTGTAGCGGCAAGAAATTAACTTGTATAGAATTGAGCGGAAATTGGTATGTTTATGGTCGACAAGCCTCTGGTAATAAAGTTTAGAGGACCGTTCGTGTGTAAAGAATTTCTATTTAAGTATTGAGGGAGGAAGGCCATAAAACCACTCCCTTTTCAACAACTCGACATTTTTCATACTTTATCAACTGTTTGCTCCGTATTCCTTATGCGGTCCCTTTGTTCCTGGAATATTCCAATCAAAGTTTTATGGTTCTTCGGCGTGGACTACTGTTAAGGTCTCGGGGTAAGCCCCTACTTGAAATCCTTCCCTTATTTGACTTCTCCATAGCGCAGTCCCTCGATTAGCAGAGAATCTCTTTGCGGTAGTTTTTATTTCGAGCAATTCAACACGGCGGCCCTTTGACGTTTTTAACAAGTAAACATTACTGGTCCATTTCAAAGAGCTGGCAACTAAAATTTACAGCTATCTGTTCAAATCTGTATTGGCAATTGAAAGCATTTCTAAGAGACCACATGTCTTAAATTCGTCACTGGTCAGATCGAGTGATTTTAACAAAACTGTCAGCCAGTACTGAACGATAAAGGGATTTATGACCACAAATGACTGGCTTTCTCGAAGCCTAAAAAGACAACCCTCAAAATTAGGTCTTACAACTTATTTAAATTGACACAATAAATCGTAAAGAAGTTCGTTCATAAATCACAGGAATCAGTAAAACAAAGCGCAATGAGTATAGAGCAACATCTGCCTACATATCAGCCCGGAGAAACCTTCAGAATTACACCTAGACTCCGGCAATCCCATAAAGTGCGCTACTGACTTTATTGTCATTTATTCTAGGCAAAACATCACGTGACGTTAAAGATAACGCGTTGGCTGACTGCCTGTACATGTCAAGTGACGCGATTAAAGCCAATCGGGCACCTATCTCGTCAATCTAGTCTTTAAATTTTGGTGACATTTTCTGTTTTAACTTTGAATCTGATGTCATTTCTTTCTGCGTGCATGGTAAACAACAAGCTCATAAATCATGTTGTTGTTGTTGTTTTCTTTGATTTTTTTTTTCACTTAACATCCAAAGTTATGCCATATGTGTGGCATTAACCATAATCTTCTAATTTTATCTTCTTGAGAAAAATGTGTATAACTTGGGCTATTATCTGACCGTGCAAAAACCAAATCAGTTCTTGGCGATTTCAGCGACCTTTCCAATAACCATCATTCCGGCTGTCTGATTAACGCTATGGATGTTATAATTACGCTTTGATTATGAATAAACCAGGACCATATTTCATCTCCAGTAGAATTCATCAACGTTTATGTTGTAAAAATATGTTGGTTTATTTCCCACGTTGTATCCAATAAGCATATTCGCTGAAGGCTGTGCCAGCGTCCTTGTGTGTAGGTTTATTCATTTTTAATGTTTGTAACACTCAGCATAGACACGGAAGGCTGTGCCCGCGTCCTTGTATGTAGGTTTATTAATTTTTAATGTTTGTAACACTCAGCATAGACACGGAAGGCTGCCCCAGCGTCCTTGTGTGTAGGTTTATTAATTTTTAATACTCAGCATAGACACGGAAGGCTGTCCTTGTGTGTAGGTTTATTAATTTTTAATGTTTGTAACACTCAGCATAGACACGGAAGGCTGTCACAGCGTCTTTGTGTGTAGGTTTATTAAGTTGTAACACTCAGCATACACACGGAAGGCTGTGCCAGCGTCCTTGTATGTAGGTTTATTAAGTTGTAATGTTTGCAACAGTCATCAGTGGAAACAATGCTATAAAGCTAGAATCGACCATTTTTATAAAAGCCTTCTTTTTACGTCAGTCACGAATTCATTGCGCTATTGGCCTTGTTATCATTTATTCTAGGTAAAACGTGACGTTAACGATAACGCGTTGACCGACTGCCTGTATATGACAAGTAACGCGAGAAATTGCGTGAAAAGCCATTCGTGCATCTAAATCCACGAATTTGTGAATGAGAAAACGTGTAATCTGTATTGAAATGCATCATCGGACAAGGACTGGAATTGTAGTACCAACAACCCAACATAGACATACTTGTAAGGTAGCATATATTTTCCCTGGACGAATAAAATCTATCATACAGACAACAGAAAAGTCACAAGGATTTTGTTTTCTATGGACATTTACCAGCGATATACCGAATGATCCTAGAGAAAACCCGTGAGAACAAAACATTCAGGAGAAGATTTGTGATTTTCTTGCATCCCTTAACCCTCGATGTCCCACCTGCTCACAACCCGTTATCCGCATGGATCATCCAAAGAATAACAATGCCGGAACATTAACCTTGGCAGATTGTACGGCTTTTAGAACACATACAGCCAGGTAATCGTCCATAAGGTGGCGGGCACACCTGTAGCCCTATGGGGCAAATCACTCAGTCTACAGTGTTTACATTTCACGTCAAAAAATAAAAAAGACGAAATGTTAATAGATTGAGGTATTTGCTTAGTACACAATATGGAATCACAGACAAACGGTATTAACGATACCCTTCTTGTCGTCTTGAACACCTTCCAATGTCAATCGTCTATTATCGTAAAAACATAATTTTGTCAACTGAAAATCATTCTAATCATATAGGTTAATCCAATATCTTCGGATTCAGAACAAGGTGAGCAAACCCGACTCTTGCTTATAAACCGTTTATTGATTGATTTGATTATGTGAAAAATTATATTATCCAACACGTTTTTTTTTTTTAATTTATTATCCTGTAGGGGGTAAGCAAAGCTTATTTGGCTGCCCAACAATATGAAACGTACATATAATAATCCCCGTTTTTAAAGACCAATCCGCCAGGGAGGCCTTCAAATAAATAGCCAAATAACTAACTAAATGAATGAATGAATGAATGAATGTATGGACAAACGAAATGTGTGTTATATAGAAATAAATAAATAAATGTAAAAAATAAACAAATGAATAAACATCAGTTCTTGCAATTTGTTATTTTTTTTGTTTGTCCTCATATGCGCCATTGAGCGGTTAACCTTTTCCATTCTGTTTATCCTCGCAGTTTTACAACTTATACAAGTACTGGTCCACTCGGTTGTGAATTTTCGCGATCCTTTTCCAATTGGAGGTGTCTAGACCCACCATCTGAGGTATGCTGAATGTGCCTTAGGCTGAGGTGAAAATGTGCACCTTGGGGTGATGTGTTCACTTGATAGCCGACCGTATATCATCTATTGTCAATAGCCATCCACTAATTACCCTATTACTTGCCCATTAGCCCGATAAGCTATTTAACTATTACCTGCGAAGTATATATAACACCTGTAATTAAGGATCAGGTGTCTATGTGTGGGTTTCACAATTTCAAGTAGCTCGCCCCATGACTGTGTAATGGGTGGTACTGTACTTTAACTAATAATTTAAAAATAAAAATGAAAATTTAAAAAAAAAAAAAAAAAAAAGAACGAAAAAGAATAGGTTGAAAAAAAGTATTGACACTCTTGAAAATCTACATATTCCAGACAATCTTGATATATATCAATGTATATTGACATTTGACTAGCGTTTTTACCAGGTCTGCCGCGTGTTTTTACGACTGTACAGCAGAAGCCTATTGGGTTCATCTTATAACCTCTATTAATATAATACAAGTATATTTATAATTGAATAATCCAAGCTAACTGAGCCGTCTATTATCTCCTTAAATCACGCGCTAAAATTCACCTCTGACTTCGTCTGGAAGCGATTTGTAATAAAGCCCACACAGCTTTGAAACACTTGAGTTGTAAAGCGTATGCCTTACAGTGGTAATCTGTTTTCCTTGCGATTTTCGATTACAGAGAAACTAACTAACTTTGTAAATACAAAATGTTTATTGTTATCTGTCTGAACTTGGTGTTTATGAGAAAGTGGGTGCAGTATGTACAAGTGTATCACATAAATAATATTTGGCAATAATATTTGGGGAAATGTAGTGCAATCATTGTGATTATTTTGTTGTTTATTTCCCAAACTATTCAAATAGAAAAATATTCCTTGTTTAAAATAAAGTTATTCACAGATATGTACGGTGCCATAAAATTTACATAGAAAGTAACACATCTGTTGCTCAATAAAGCATTTCAACGACTTAACAACAAACGCATTGTCAACCAACGCATCTTGGTGAACCTCTGTGCGAAACTGCGGCTCGGGCATGAGCTGATTTATGTGTTTGCTCTCCGCTCCACTAAAGGTCAGTCCGCAGCGAGGTGGCCATTTCTGACGCTTGAAAAGATTACATATATATTTATTTTTGGCAGATCTAAGAAGCTCCTCGCTGGGAGTGTGGCTCTAAGTAAAGAGCACACGTTACTCGTTGTCTGTTTGGGTTTGTTTTCGCGTGTGTTTTCCCCTGTGTTCCCCTTTACTCCCCCGCTGAGTATTGTAACAAATACGCCACGTGTCTGTCTCCGGCAAATCTTTACTTGACTAGTTCAGTGGTAAGGTTTCGCCTCCACACGCTGGTGGTATTTTATGTCCATACATAAACACTTGTTACTTTCCTTTTCCAGATTCTTCTTCCAATGGTTTTAACACAGTTTTATCACCTTAGTTCACATATTACACCTCAAAAACACTTGTACAATGGATGCTGACCAGGGTGTATCGGTTTACAAACTGTACAAAAGCTTCAAGATATAAACAAACTACAAACAGCTTCAAATATTTACAGTGTACATAATTCTTGTACACATTTCAAACCACAGAAAAAAAATTCAACAGGCTGGGAAACTGTTATACGGTCTATAAATGACAAAAACTGAGGACCTTTTCAGTCTAACTTTGGGACGCTGTGTTATTTGTCTGTTGAGTTTCAGTAAATTAGGAAATTAAGTATTTCTTTTATTACCTGTGGTATATACGAGACATATAAATTAAAATGAAATGTAACACATGTAGTCTTTTGTTTCCAGCATTAAAGATGTTTGGCAGTGTTCCCCGAATGGACAGTTACTCTGTAGAAGAACTTGTTCGGCCAATAGACAGTTACTCTGTAGAAGAACTTGTTCGGCCAATAGACAGTTACTCTGTAGAAGAACTTGTTCGACCAATAGACAGTTACTTTGTAGTAGAACCTGTTCGGCCAATAGACAGTTACTCTGTAGAAGAACTTGTTCGGCCGATGGCAAATCCAACACCGATCCCACGGGCACAGAGATTTCAATAGATTTGAAACGATGGATTTGTTTCTATTTCGGTAGATAACTATCAAAGACAATAAGTATAGCGATCCAGGTGACCAACAATCCTGAGCAAGGATTAAGTCCACGTGTCACAGTGTTTGTATGCATTCCATGTGTACGTTAACCTACACACTTAGCCGTGTAGCTTAAGCCTTTTACACAATACAGCCTCTGGTGACAACAACTTTCATGAGAAATAGTGCCATTGGTCTGGAGTTAGAAACTCCGTTAAGACAAGCAGACATTTAAAAGACTCCACCTCGATATAAACTGTATAAATATTATGAAGATGTATAAGTAGGGTGACGCCATTGATGACAATACAATTAATTTATCCTAACTCTCCTTCCATTTCTCACGAGAAACAAGAAAGACCAGTCAAGTTTTCATATCCAAACACCGTCTTATAATAATTAAAAACAATGTATTTGTTATTCTTCTTCAATGATATGAAAACTGCACACGTAAGGGAAATAAAACCCCAACCATAACATTGGAGGTGCTCTTTATAACACAGTACTATACAGGACACGTGATATTTTAATGGACCCGTTAATGCTTATAAACATGTTCATTCAACAGAGGGTGTAAGCATGTGTACACTTGTGATACAGATCCGTCGACACAGAATAGAGTTTGACATTTATCATCAGATTCAAGAAATTGTCAATAATTAATTGATTGATTGATTAATTGTTTGATTGTTTGATTGATCGATCGGTTGATTGATCGATTGATGAATCGGTCGGTCGGTTGATGTGTTGAAGGTTCCTATAAGTGAAGACAATATGGCTATGATTGTGTTTGAAATTTACTAGCCCTCTGTCTTATTGCGCTATCATTGGATGGCAGTTATAACATTATATTACTAGCCCTCTGTCTTATTGCGCTATCATTGGATGGCAGTTTTAACATTATATTACTAGCCCTCTGTCTTATTGCGCTATCATTGGATGGCAGTTATAACATTATATTACTAGCCCTCTGTCTCATTGCGCTATCATTGGAAGGTAGTTATAACATTATATCACTAGCCCTGTCTCATTGCGCTATCATTGGAAGGTAGTTATAACATTATATTACTAGTCCTCTGTCTTATTACGCTATCATTGGATGGCAGTTATAACATTATATTACTAGCCCTCTGTCTTATTGCGCTATCATAAGAACCCTCTGTCTTATTGCGCTATCATTGGAAGGTAGTTAATGTTGTCTTATTACGCTATCATTGGAAGGTAGTTATAACATTATATCACTAGCCCTCTGTCTTATTGCGCTATCATTGGAAGGTAGTTATAACATTATATTACTAGCCCTCTGTCTCATTGCGCTATCATTGGAAGGTAGTTATAACATTATATTACTAGCCCTCTGTCTTATTGCGCTATCATTGGAAGGTAGTTATAACATTATATTACTAGCCCTCTGTCTTATTGCGCTATCATTGGAAGGTAG
>JAQQZZ010013412.1:0-11454 GCA_030265115.1 Mopalia vespertina | reverse complement strand
AATAGTTCTTAAACAAAAGTAGGAAAAGGTGATTTAACTGGGATTATGATCATATATTTTTAAAAAAAAAAGCCTCTAGTGGTGGACCTGCTAGCTACTCAGCTTGTTTAATTAGATTTTAAGTACCCATATCGTTTGTTTTATTGTCATACGTGGTGTGAATGCTGTCCTAGAAAGCAGTCTTCGACTGAAGATGTATTTCACCCTGCTTAAATAAAGTATATTATCTTATGTTATCTAGAGTTGCCACTTGAATGGGGATGGTATCCTCTTCCAGTAACTATGTCATCGTCTGCGTACATTCCTGATTTACCAAGACCAGTGGCATTAATATTGGTTTCCAGTTGTGTCTTTTAATGTTTTTTTTAGAAACAAGACCTATGGACAAAGGGAGATCCAAAATTGTCTGAATGTTACACTGCACATTAATCTAAAAATAATACTTATGCACGAAACATAATCGCCTAAATCAAATAAAATACATCAACATTAAAATAACTGTGACTTGTCCATAGAACAGTAGACCTAGATGTAATTTTGAAACCAAAACAAGACCATTAAACAAAATGCTTCTTTTATAATAAGATTGATCAAAGTTATAAAAACATAATTAAAGTCCTGTAGGGGTAAGTGCTCTGCTTTTTATTTAACTGTCAATGATGTTTACTTAAGTTGTTATTTGAGTGTATTAAATCGTTTACCAAAGTACTTGTTAATTGCAACACAATTTCGTAGTGAGTTCATCTGTTAAACTTAACAGACGTATTGGGTATTAGTCGCTGAAATTGTTATATAGATGAGGTCTATCTAAAATAGTTTAAAATAGGCTGAGGAAAAATTGATCGTGATAAAATGCAAAACACATTCACGGTCAAGTCAATAGTGCAGAACTAAGAGAAGAAATGAAATCTAACTCTACAAAGTGTCCTCTCTCTCCATTAGATTCATTCAGTTGACCACACAATTTGATTGTGAAAGACACCGATCATTTTACGCGTTCTTTTGTTATTGGTGTTTTCCATCGAGTTACATCAGGTAGAGGGTAATGTAGTCTGATATAGTTTGCAGGTAAACTATCTGAAAACACATAATGATATTCTTGAGTGGAAATAAGCCATCTACTGACTCAGGATTCTTGATTATGGATTTGCATGACTCGTTCTAAGCTGGCAACTTGACGTACGACGAGAGTATGAACACGTATCCCCAGATACATCAAGAGAACATTGTTGGTGTACATTAGCTTTGTTCAGTTTCAACTACAATTTTAATTATTTTCCCTAATGGTAACTTTAAATGTTCTGAAAGTCTCCCATCTGTAAGCGACAGACTTGTATATTAAACATTTCGTATTACCCACATAGATGTAATAGTGCTGAGTGTGAGGTACTGCTCTATCGATCACATTTATCATGGATTATACCGGTTAGATGATAGTTTGTTAAGTCTACAACAACAATAATTATAAAATCTTATTTTTGTAAAACTTTCATGTACCGATAAAAAAAGAATAGGTATTCTGATCCATTCATTTAACCATATGATCGACAGTAGTGTCCGTCGGACTATAGGTTATTTTGTAACAGACTGGTCTAGTTGGCCAGAATTTACTATAGGCGAGAAAGTATTGAAGTACAATAAACTATTGTTTTAGGCTGAAATACAGAAATCGAACATCCCAGCTGTAGACAATCAAGAATAACTTCCGCCAGTGCTGGATTAGAATACTGTTGTACCTCGCCGCTGTTTTATCATGATATTCCGACAGAGACAGTACACTGTTTGAAGAATGATACATGTGTTTGATTGGTCTATCCGTTTTCTCTAATTCACTTTACTTATGCTTGACCGCCAATAGACAGTAAATATGACAAGGTATAGACCCTTTTAAAAAATCCCATGATCCTTTGCGTCTTTTTTTCCAAGGACGTCATATGGAGGCTCGCCTGCCTTTGTTCTAAGCGATTTACTTAGAGAATAAAACGTTCTTAAACAATTTAATGCCAATTACGCTAATAATGGTATTACACGGATGTAAACACGATGGCGACATTCATCCATATTTATTTACGCTTCAGTGTGGCGATGAGTATTGTTGTCATTTAAAAAGCGTACCAATAAAATGTTTAAAAATAGTTTAAATCTTACGATTATGCACCGATATAAACGGAGTCTTAATGTGTTGGAAACTGGGATCCATATAATGGTTATACTTGTGCCGCGGTAGGGCTGTGCCATATTATAATTTTGAAACATTGTATCATTCGGGTTACTTTAAAAAAATAAGTTGATATGTAAAACAATCGCCGTTAACAAGAATAAATGGCGTTATGATCTTATATTATGTTGCTGGATTACTTCATATAGCCTAATCACTGTAGCCACTAGGCCTATACTAATTTCCTGGAATTATTCAAATGAAGATGTTACCTATTGTTATTATCTGTTCTAGACAGCCAAGAAAGCTTGTCTACACTGTATCATATTGTATGTGTTACAACTAATTATTTATTAACGATGGAAATTAGACAGATATTTAGGTTTCAAAGATCAAGATTTAATTTCAAACATTCGTGCTTTTATAAACAATTCATTGACATTTATCTTGGAGAATTTCGGTATAATTTTGCTAATGTTTGTGAATGTATCCATTATTCATACATTGACTACTCATCATTAGTAACGCAGATCCTACCCTTAATCGTCACGCAAAACCATGTATAACAATGGCTACCGAGCCACCATTTGACGCCCCTCATCAGAAGGGCGCAAAGGATTATGGGATTTTGTAAAAGGGCTTATCATACATTACTGTGGAGCTATCAGTCTTGAGGGGATTACCGTAGTACAAACTTTTCCAGTCTCAATTTAGCTCTACACTACCGGGAGTTTTTACAATCGTATACCTGATGGACGACTAGCGGACTTGAACATGTGGGCGGTACATATAAGTATAAACAGTAAGCAGACAGCTAATCACTAGGACACGGCCGCAGGCACGATTAATTGGCCAGTTAACCTAGGTCAATAAGTCTTGTCATGTGATCTGCGATATTTCACGTCATTCACTCCACTTCCGGCTATCTTGTACATTTTTGTCTTGTTCTAGCATTAACTGGTTTAACAGATTCCAATTCGCATTTCCAATCATACAGCTGCACCCAACAGCAACACAAAATACGGCCCTGAAAGATCGGAATTCAAAACATAGTGACAGAGTCTGTATGAGGTACCCTGAAGTGAAGTAGATTGTTTGTTTGGGGGTTTTACGTCGTACTCAAGGGTATTTCACTTATATGACGACGTGCCAGCCCAATGGGTGAAGTAAACCACCCTCGACACCATGGGCAACAAACAAAGATAAGACGGGACAAATACAGACACCAAACACAGATCAGCGTCCTGTTCCCCTTTAGCTCTGAGAGCACCAGGGCAACATGATGCTCCCTCCAACCACTCGAGGAAGTGAACTAGAAAATAACGACTTACATGCCCTATACAGATCCTATTGGAAATGATTTAACACACGGTTGTGTGATTCATATTATAATAGTATACATTTTGTAGCCTTGACAATACTCTCTGGAGGAAATGTCTCTTCCTAGGACATTGAATCGTATCATTTGTATCTTTATCTCACCATCTCAACCCACTGGTATCTGGTGAGGACAGACATGTGACAGAAAGGCCAGAATCTCTCGTCGGATGAACCTCAACGTAGCAGTTTAACCCCATTTGAGCAAAAGTATTATACAATTTTAATAGGTTTCTTTCTGCATCCAAAATATCAGGAATATATCTCCCGTTTCAAAATAAAAGAAAAAAAGTATAACTGAAATGATATATTGTGTCTAGCATTGATATATGATACCTTATTATATGAGCAATCACGTCTGAAATGACGGTGGCTTAATGAGCAGCAAAGCTATAGGGGCCTACTTACCGCCTCCATCTCCAATTAACTATACCTACACCAAGGACATCGTATATCAGTAAATGAACGCGGGACATGTCTCTATGGTTAAGTATTTTGCATAATAGTCGATCATAATCAATAGACAGTGCGAGTTTAAATTGAGTTTTTACTGAGACTGTCGGTAACTGATTGTCATTGTAACGAGTCATCTATTCCTGCCATTTGATGGACGTGTTCTTATATTATTCTCACGCCATTGAATGCCAATATAGCAAACTGGTTATTGCTAAAAACATTATGGAGCCGCAGAACTAACTAGCGATACATTTTGCTTTAATAAATCACGCATGTATACACATGGAAAGAGTATTTACAATGAGTATGTGAATCCATCACTTTTTTCAATACATTACCATTTAAGTTTTATATATCAGCAAAGAAAATAATTATTTTAATTTAGGATTATAATGAGATTTTAGGCGGACACTACAATTCACTACAAGACCGTAATGTGAACTCGGTCGTTTTTCTCACTGCAGTACAATGTAATCTTTATAAACTGCTGATCGGTTACTAAGGTACTGATCTGTACACAACTGTCTTGTGTCCTATTCTATAAATAAATATTGGACTCACATCCACTTTCACCTAACCTATCAGTCAAAGTAAAGAAGAGAATTTACCCTGACTGCTCACGATGACAATGTTGCTATTAAACTTCAGATGTATAGCCAACCAAAAATATTGAAATTGTGCTACTTAACAATATTAATAATTATTATTTTCATTTTCATATCGTTATACCCATACTTTTGACACAATTTGTCTTATATTGTGACAAAATAAAGTGTTTACCGCCAAAAAACGATATTTTGATATCTAACAATTGTAAATTACTATAGCACTGCAATATTTGACTTTTAATGATCCGATCAGAACATATATATTGCAATAATAAACAAAATCCTTACTCACTTTTTTTAAATCTCGGCAAATTAAGACGAAAATCCGTGAAATATTTTCTCTTTTACAACCGTTGTAAAGCATCTTGACGTCTCAATCTAAGTTATAATCTTATAATCACTGTACACCATGTTATTACTTAACTACATCCTTTCATTATTGTTATATAAATGAATATGGTGTGATTTGATTGGTTATTCTCTTCATTCAAAACATAATGAACCCAAACTAGTCAGGTCAAGAACAGTTTATTAGTTAAACACCTAATCGAATAATATAAAACAGATGATATCTTATTTTATGCATACTTATTATCATTCCGTAATCAGTAAATAAGCGTCCTCTATTCACTGCTTATAAGTGTATGGGTATGATACTCATAGACGTTTTTGTTACGTTATCAGATTTATTTAACTGATGTTGTTTTTTATCAAACCTCAATTACTTTGTAAGTGAAAAACTACCGAATTCTCTTTCATATATTATATATAATGAAAATTATTCAAATCTGTATACAATAAACATTGCTCGCCACCCCAGCAAGTTCCGACCGAAATACAAAAATACAGAGAGAAGTTTGCTTATTATAAAAGTTTTATTATTTAGTATATCAGGATTACAATAGTTTCTTCCGTAAAAAAGACAGAAATTGCGCATATATATTTTGAATATATGTATGAAGAGATATATAAATCTATATCCTGGTAGTGTCAAATTTTATTTAATTCAATGGTAAAATAGTGAATCAAATTTGTATTTATACTTAAGCTTATATTTCCTGATATCATTTCATCTACTTTTTATTGGTCAAGCCAAGTAAAAATAAAAATAATATTGGCTATTGTATTTCATTAACCTAGCATCACGTGACTAGCAGATATGACAGAATCTACTATAACTTTCCAGAAACAAATAACAATCTATATTCGACTTACTAAATGTCGATAGTATCTGAAACATTCAAATTGCTTATATTATCTGTTCGGCAAACTTCCATATTTTTCAGCAATAAAAGACCCTCAACCTATGTTAAAACTGCGTTCAGAGAAATTATTCAAGATGAATAGACTCATAGGACAGAGAATAAGTAAACGGACTTAATGACCTATATTTGTATCCAGCTTCCCGCTGGGGACAGTAACCGTGGACATAACTGCCACAATGTCCAATGGCCCATAGCTACTGTGATACTCAGCGCAGAGACAAATTAAAGAAAGAATGTCCATCGATGGTATAGTTTTGTAAAACATTGTCAACCTATACAACATTCATCGTTCAGTGGAAAACCGTTACGTATTTTATTATTCCAGACGTACCCGGATAACGTTAGAATGTGTGACCAGCTCCAGCATTACACAAACTAAGTTGCACAACATGAACTATTAGTTATTGACATATCTGGAAAGAACATTGAATAACTTTTAAAAATATATATAATATACTATTATATCTCTAAGACTGACCAAGTTAGAGCTATTTTAGACGGCCTTTGATTTTCGGAACATATATTGGACAGTACGTCAACCTAATGGGAATTTCTTCTTACAAATTTGCATTTTGCTTACAAATTTTGAAGAAGGTGATGAACTTTAGCCGTTCAAAGCAATCATTTAACTCAACTGTGTTAACAAGGAAAGGTGTAGAACAAAATACATGCCTGGGTATGTCACGATTTATCCTCAAAGGGGAATAAAACAAGAGAAAAAGGGATTCCACTTAAAAGATCCGTGCTTTACTTGTGAAATATAAAGCTGGAAAACCATAAAGACTGAAATTCGACAATTGGGGGGCGGCCATTATGTCTGACGCCTCGATGTCCTTCCGGAAGAATTAGAACCTAGTCACGTCTATTCATATCGGAATATTTACAGGATGTTACTATTTTTCTTCTTCAATTTTAACATGATCCTACATTCTTAGAAATAATGGTTCTTTTTTATAGGATGTTTTAGTAAAGATAATGCTTCTATATGGACATAAACTGTTATTTGATATAAGAAGAAAGATAGAAATACTTGGAGCAGTTGCTGTCACGGTTTCATGCATAATCATAAAGGGTTCCACCAGAGCCATGAATGAAAAACCTCAAAGGATTCAATTAGAGCCATATTTTCTAAGAGTGTAGTAATGTTAAAGTATAGAGGCACTCTAACGGCCAGATTAATGCATACTATATCTGAAGTGTAAGGCATGCATGATGTCATTGAGTCAATGTTTAGTACTAGACAATCTGTTAGATAAATAAATAAAACAAAAAACAAACTATTTTTGTTTCCTTTCTCACCACAAGTATTTTATAAAGGTGTTAAAAGACACAATTTAAAAAACATAGAACGGTTTGCTAGTCTCCTTGTACAGGAATACCAAAATCTTGTACCTAAATTGTCTACTCCTCTTTCCGGAACCCCCATAATACCAAACAAGAGAAACAAAGCTAAAGGATCTTCTGGGTAAAATGAAACGTCCCTCTGGATCAGACAAATTGTTAGTTTATCATGAGATTATTCATCGGTTTTAATTAATCGGCATCCCTGTCTACATTAAAACTGTGTTCAAATTCCGAGGGAGGCAAACACAACTATCATTAAAAAAAACTATATCTCGTGTTTGAAACATTTTGATTCAGCTGCAGGTATTCTGATTCTCACAGTACAGGTCTGGAGTCTGGGGTAGGCCCGGGGCACAAACACTTTCAAATCACTTAGGCCTAAATTAAACTAGAATCAAATGGAGACTTTATTCTCTAGGGCACTAGTTTACATTGCTGGAGTTCACTGGTATGGCGGCTCTGACATCTTTGACAGTGCCTGAATTCACTTACTTCAATTTAAAACTTTGAATCGTAAAACAAATCTCAACAATTCAAAGATTTGCAGTCAGAAGTGAAGATCTTTACGATGTTTGACTTTTTCTCGCTTAAGTATTAAAAGCTGTGTAATAGATGATTATAAACGGCGCGGCGTTTTAATCTCGCAAGTATGTATGCATAAACGTGTTTTGTTGTTTATAATCGACAATCGTTTCAAAGTGATTACTAACTTAAATACAACAGCCATCCTTATGATACTATACCTAAAAGGGCAAAGTTTACCGTAGTACAGAATTCTATAATACCAAAACAAGCCACTTCTGTCCATTTCTACATATATGATTGCAGCATCACAAGTGTTTTGTAAAACCAATGATAATGGCCCAGTTCACCTAGGTCAATACGGCTTTTCTGGCAAATGATTTTACACACGTTTTGGGAGAATGCATTAGTATATATTATCGTCCTCAAATGCTCTCGGGATATGTCGATTAAATGAGTATTGAATTTGTCACAAAGATACCATTGTGTTCTGAAGCCAAACAACTGACCATGTTGATGTTCATCCGAAGACAGGTTCTCGTGTTCCAGTTAATGTTCTTGTCAACATTAGACAACCATGAACCGCATTTACCGTAGAGTTACTCTCATCCTATTATATTATTTACACACTAATGACAAACATAAAGGTATTGTTTCACTGCAGTGTAATAACACTGTTTGTTTTTACTCTCTGAACATTGACCGTGTTCGGACTGGAGTACATTTTGAGTGACGTCTGGCCACTTCAGTTTATCTGATTAAATGGGGGATTGTAGTGTAGGTATAGTGATATTGACTAGGTAATTTCAATGATTTCAATAAGTTAGAGTAAACGAGATGATACATGTAATGCTACAGAAACGTAAGAAATGTAACGATTCCCGTTCCCTTTGAATTAGCCATGCTCCCAGCTGTTGGTTGTCAACAACGTGGTGTTCCAGCGAGACAAGGAATCAGGCTTTTGCCAGTTCACAGTCATAAAGAAGTTCTTCCTAGAGGGACAGATCAAGATTATGACAAAAAATAGATTTTAATATTGTAGAGTAGTAAAAATTAATTTTCATCGAAAAGTTTTTTTATTTTCAGACGTAGACATATAGAAAGGTTGCCATGAGCACAGCTGATCGGGGAATTTGTCATGGTTATGAGTTTATACTTGATATAAGCGATAAAAAGAATGTTACACGGTGAAGTTGGAATACCACAAATATTGCTCTCGTGAATGGTCGAAAGACACCCATTCGACTGTCGGCGTCACGTGGGTTATTCCTTCAACCATTAAATCGAGCAATATTTGTGGTATTCAAACTTTACTGTGTAAAATCTTCATTATGCTACGTTTATTTCCTGATATAAGATATCAAAATTGAATGCTGAGTTCCACAAATAACGTACGGCAATGTGATACAAGTGATATACTGTGTCTATCATTTATATCGGTTGCTTAGCAAAATGAGTGAAGAACCTTCAGAAATCGGAGCGGCTTAATGAGCGGCTCAGTTTAACTTACCGCCCCCGTCCCCATATAATTATACAGCCGTCAGGCATATCTTATCTCAACAATACGTTGTTCACTAAACGAATTCGGGCTGTGTCTCTAGAGATCTACTCAAAGTGCATACATTCCGTTCAATAGAGAAGGAGTGTTTGAAGTCTGGAACTCGACAGCGATAGAAAGCAACAAAATTTTAAAATGAGATTTTAATGAGACTCGATAGAGACTATGGGTTGATCAGTGTAAGTTTACAATTCATAATTCCGTGTCATTGGCTTCAAAGGTTCTCAAATTATTTTCAAGCAATGTTATGCCAATCTAGCAAAATCGTACATCGAAATTAAATTATGGAGACAAATAAATAAATGGCGAAAACTCATTCAATGTTTTGTTTTAAACAAATCCCGCCTGCCTGCACATGGAAAGAGACTATTTAACTATATGAATCCATTATTATTTTCAATAGAGTACAATGTTACATTTACTTTCCCAAACAGAGACTCAGTGGAATCGATATTACAAGAGCTGTTTTTGAAATTGTAATTACATATACGGATGCCCTGACTGTTCCGATTTAAATCTCAATCTCCCAGACTCCTCTTTGTGTTTATTGAACAAGACAATATTTAAAGGCTCTTTGGGGACATGTCTTTTTCGTCTGTTTTAGCGATTCAAGTCAAATGATGAGGATCCGCCATGAAACAGTAGGCCTCATGGAAGCGTCTTTATTGCACAGAATATCTCCTTGAATAAGATGGACCGAATCCAAAGCTAAAATGGTCAAGTTGCAAATAAGGAATTGTATGTTGGCCGTTAGTTGTCGTGTTTGTGTGCGGTAACATGGGTGGGCAATCAGCATGATATTTTTTAAATGACCAACCGATAAAATATGGTATTCACCGATAGTATAATCACAGGTAATACATGACAATTTACATCGTACGTGCGAAAGAAATTCATCATCCCAAAGCAACTACATATAGGTCCAAAAACAAAGGATTTTTATACAGTGTTGTAACAAAACAAGCACCAAGGTTAAATGTTATAGCTACCTCTAATACACTACCACTAGAGAGATTATGTTTAATATCATTTCATCCCAAGTGTATAATAACACATGGTGGCTTTACTCTGCTATATATTTACCTGGCGTACGTTTCCTCAAGCATTCCTAAGTCACTCAACGCTTCATTTGCCACGCTGTTGTGGTATTGTTTGTTTAACTGAGGCTCACAAACGATTCTCTAAAACCTAGTGTTTCGTTGAGTAAGGAACCTTTGAACGGGGTAAGTGTGGCAAGGCTTCATGGAGACATCAGACTTGCCTGGTGAAGATGAGTGTTTCGTTGAGTACGGAACCTTTGAACTGTTACCAGCTCTTCTGTGATCTGGAAAAACCTAGTAGGACAAATTTTGGTACAAATTTAGTTAGACCCATATTTAGACTAGCTAGGTTTTATCCCTTTAATTCACCACGTGAAAGTGTGTGGAACTCTTTCCTATTAGCAAGTCATGTATACTGATCCTCTGTTTTCTCGTTTTTGCATTCAACAAACTTACTAGGTTTTTCCAGATCACACGAGAGTTACAGTTGTTACCCTCTTCTTATACTT
Organism: Mopalia vespertina; assembly: GCA_030265115.1. Taxonomy (NCBI): domain Eukaryota; kingdom Metazoa; phylum Mollusca; class Polyplacophora; order Chitonida; family Mopaliidae; genus Mopalia; species Mopalia vespertina. Next base: position 617 of record JAQQZZ010013412.1, on the reverse strand, counting down.
GATCATCATATTTTAGAGTGACATAATACCTACTTATTTTAGGAGGCTACTTGGGTTAGGAAAAAGAGGGAATAAACCAACTTTGCCTCAAACACGTGTCCCACGTATCAAACCAAATCACTAGTTGTTTGGTTCAGTAGTATAGGCAATAGCGGTTCTGGGCCACTTTTTCCTGGGAACAGTGGAGGGGCGCCCCACCCCCCTGGGAGCCCCCCAAGCCAAACGGGGAAATATTGTAACAACTAGACAATCAGAAATGGGGCGCACCTAAATTTAAAAAACAAAACAATTGTAAACAATTTTTAAAAACTGTAAAAAATAAATTGTAAAAATTGTAGAAATTGCAAGGAAATTTTTTGTAACAAATTATGAAAAAAAAAAAAAAATGTAAAAAAATAGCAAAATTGGTTCGATCCTAGCCCCAGTTTCTCTCTCACATTAGAGACAAATCAAATTATGCAAACAGCCTCTAACGTGAGAGAAAACTGGCGTGCGCCTACAGCGGCTGTCACGGGAATCGTCACACTCCATACGGGAATTTCACTCCACCGTCGAAATCTAAATGTGGAGAGGCCCAGAAGTGATTCGAGACCACTGACTATGAAACTACTCGGTGG
>JAQQZZ010013401.1:0-11454 GCA_030265115.1 Mopalia vespertina | reverse complement strand
GACAGGTACATGTAAATATCCAGTTTTCAGCTTATGTGACAGGTACATGTAAATATCCAGTTGTCAGTTTATGTGACGGGTACATGTACATGTAAATACCCAGTTTTCAGTTTATGTGGAAGGTACATGTAAATATCCAGTTTTCAGCTTATGTGACAGGTACATGTAAATACCCAGTTTTCAGGTTCTGTGGCTATTATATCTAAATACACAGCTATCAACTTCTGTGGCAAGTACATGTGCATACTCAATTTTCAATTTCTAGTAGGTAACACATTTGTTTTTGTATTCAGTATGTTTGGATTAATTGTGATCTTACATTATTTCACTCACATGGCAGTGTGGCCTGTGTGGGTAGAGTGATGGAAATTACCCCTGCAGGAAACGTGCAACAAAACATTTTTAATGGGAGTGTCTATAGGTACATTGCCCATGGCGTGGCTTAGTGGTTAGTGAGTGCGCTTACTAATCCTAATTCGATGTACTGTTCACAGGGTCGAGTCTGTCTGTCGACCCAAGGGTATATGAATGAGCCGTATGATGTGGCTCCGGTGATTGCGGGAATGGTTTTTAAGAGGTTTCCCTTGGTTTTCCACCGTAATTAGGCAAGGCACAGTGTGAAGTGGACAATCCGTCGTCGTATAAGTGAAATACCCTTGACTACGAAGGTATTAAACCCCAATCAAACAAACAAACAAAACTATAGGTACATTAAGAGGTTCACATGACTGCTAGACCTATAAACAGTGAGATCCCAAGTATTTGTTGTTGTTTTTGTGGTCTATTAAACAAAAAACGACATATATCATTATGAAACCTAAATCAAAATATTAAAAAATAAATTGTATGTTATAGAACTGCCATAGAGAGTATTTGGGTAGATTTCCGTCGTATGACACCTGAACAAGCTGCCGTGGGGGAGAGGGTGCGACGCATTGGTGTGACCCTTATCTGGTTTGCCCTGTCCCTTGTCTTATCAATAGTCATTCCTAACATTGGAGCCGTCATTGATGTATTAGGATCACTGGCTGCTGTGTTCATCTTTGTCTTTCCAGGTGAGTTTTGTGAATAATTTTTTTCCAACATTTATAATATCCAAATACATGTAGTACTATAGGGAGGGCAATAAAAATTTCTTCTCGCCAGAGTTTACTCAATATATGCCCACTGGCTAAGGGCAGTGTGTACTAAGCACAATCATGCGGTCTTAACAGAGCAGTGAAGGAAGATTATTTTTTTATTGACCAACTTACTAGCCTTTTGTTAAGTGCCCTTTTTGTAAATAGTTGATTCGAAGCAGTAATTAGGATTTTCTTGTACATGTATCTTTATGAATATTTTATAAATGTAGCAAAGACAACTTTGGAATGGGAGGGGGTGGAGGGTGGGGCAATTCTTATTTGTACTGTCTCCCCATGTAATTTATACTCTTAGTCTTGTTGCATCATGCCATAACTCCAGCAGCTGCTGTCTTATCATTACCCTCACCCAGCCGGCCCTGATGTAATCAGTGGAGTGAAAACACGGTTGACACACAATACGATTTCAGCTACTGCCAATTAGTGTTACCTGTGTATTTTATGTTTGCAGGTATGTGTTTATTAAAAGCTGTTGAGTTGAAAGAAGGACCACAATGGACTAAAACAGGCTGGTCATTAGCAATATTTGCCGCTATGTTTGTAGTATTAGGGATGTTTATATTTGGAGTGACTGTCACACAAGCTCTCATGCAGGATATCAGGGGAGACAACTCTGGAGGCAACTCTCACCCAAGATGCTGACGAAGATTTTCCTTTAAATAAAAATAATATGTACATTTCTTTTTCTGACCATGTTAAGAGATTTTATAAATTCGATGCAATATTTTACCATTTTGTGGAGATCTCAGAAAGGTTACTTGTTAGCTTCAGAGATATTTTCTATTGGGTTCCGTAATACTCATGGTTTTGAACCACAACCCCTGACAATGAACAACTGGTTTGTAAATAGCATTATTTGCTCAACTGTTACAGGTAAATAGCTTTTATTATATAACAACTTACATGCGCATTAAAAAATTTTGGAGGGTTTACCATGGGGCCCTACTATTAAATCCTTGCTTCGATGTAATGCTCATGGGTTTGCATCCGTCAACCATCAGGTATAGATAGGAATGTCACACACTATGGCACTGGCGATTGTGGGCATGATTTTTACAAGGTTTCCTTCCAGTTTTTAACCTATTTTAAGCAAGGAACAGTGTGAAATCAATAATCCGTTCCCATATAAGTGAAATACCTTTGAGTATGATGTTAAACCCCAGTCAAGCAAACCGCAAATAAAATTTTGGGAAAAATATTGATGAAAATGGGTGGCATGGGCTTCATCTGCAGGTACTTAACCCATTAGTTAAATACAAATTTTGATTATAAAATTTACATAGTACAATTAACTTAGAACTGCAGATGCTTATAAAGAAAGCTCCCTAGGTTTTTTTTCTTAATTTTGTTTTGATCTACATAATTTTCATGATGTCATTTCTTTTTAATAATACATGTAACAAGCAGCCAAGTCTTACAATTATATTTTTTTCATTTCAACTCCTGAAATTCTTGGGAGATTGAAGGAGGGTATTTTCATACAGATTATTTATCAAATATTAATCAATTTGATCAAATAGTTTACCCATATTTATAGAATTATTACTGTTACATCTTACATGTATGTGTCCAATTATGCCATTTTTTTTATACATTCCGTGTTCTAATGCATGTAGATGGTTGGTTTCGTACACACAATGGGCCCATCTGAAGTATGATGTTAAAGGCCAATCAAAAAAAACAAACAAACGAACAAACAGCGGGCCCATACACATGTAGCTGGTCCTCCATCATTGTACTGCATGGCTTCAAGTCTGTCTGACATGTTGATTTGTTTGATTGAGGTTTAACGCCGTACTTAAGGTTATTTCACTCACATGACAGCCTGCCAACCCAATGGTCAAAGGAAACCACCCTTAGCACCACTGGCAACAAACAAGACATGACAGAATAAGTAACAGGAGAATCACAGAATGTAATACAAAAACATCTGTTTCATGTTGCCTCTTTGCTCTGAAAGTACCAGGGCATCAGGAAGCTCCTTCCCAACCCTCCAGTCTGACCTGTTGAGGAGAGCTTCCTGTTGTCTTAGTGTTTTCAAGGCTCTGAGGCAATTCTTATCTAAACTGTTGTAGCATTTTTTGTTTTGTGTCCTATGATAGTCCTGTCCTCTGTTTGTTTGCCAGAAACATAGAGGGTGGTTTCCCTCTGTCATTGGGGTTTTACTTCATATGAATAAAATAACCTAAAGTATGTCATTAAAATCAAATAAAAGCCAAATAAACCAAGTCTCCATGGATGTGAGATATTGCATTTATGATTTTCAAAGGGTTTTCTTACGTCTTACGAAAGGTTGTGTAAGAAGTAAACACTTTGTCATAAATTTTGCTCGAGTACAACCTAGTGAACCAGGTGGCAAACCCTTAATTCAGGATGTCGTAGGAGGGATATACAATTATATGTACCCTCTTGAGTACAGCAAATCAACCCCAGGCAATACTCTATTTTATTGTTATCGTGAGAATGCTCATGCTAAGCAGGAATGGGCTGTTCCAAGAGATTTTAATTCTTACCACCACAAAACAACAAGGGTTTATTACACCTTGGATCAACCAATGTCAATGTTCTTATTTATGTATATTTTTATGAAATAAAGAAATTATTTTTGAGATATGAGAATTGATATTGCAGTGGTATAAGTATTATTTCACAGTGTTAACAAATACATTTGTACAAAGAAAAAGATTTTACTGGAAGAGTATTTGCAGTATTTTCGCCAGCTAATAAAGTGGTGTGATTGCTGATAGACTGCATATCAAATGAGCAGTTTTGTTCTTCAATCCTGTAATAAATTATGAGGTTTTGACATGTTTGTCCAGAGGCAACAAGGCAATAGTTTGTGATGCCAAGTTATAACGTCCACTAAGTAAATATGAGCCTTGCTTTTATTAATAGTACGGTAAAGGAATAAAAATAAAAACTTGATAGACATATGTTTTAAGTTGAAAGGCCGCAGATAGACTGGCTAGTCATTTGAATATGATGCTCATTCTCATAGATGCTACCATGCTTAAATTCCTAATCGTTTCTTGCACAGGAAAGCCACGTTTTCCACGGGACTGGTGGCTGGTGAATAATCCTTGTGCTCTCTAGACTTTGTTATTTGTTTTATGTCAATGATTGGGGAAGGGTTCTATTTATCCGTGCTGCCGTTTTAGTGAAATAACAATGTATCTACAGAGTTATCGATATAGAAATATTGTTTTCTGTTGCCCTGGTGCTCTCAGAGCTATGGGGTGACATAATGCGGATCTGTTGTGATGTCATCTTATTCTATCCTGTATAATGCTCTTTGTCTTGTCTTTGTTTGCTGCTACTGGCGCCAAGAGTGGTTCCTTCAGGGTGGGCATGCCATCTTGGGAGTTAAATAACCTTGAGCACGACATTCAAACCCAATCAAACAAACTGTCATTTCAAATCAGACAAATCCATGTTAACTGAATAGACTGTCAATTGTGTGATAAGCTTATAATGTCCTAAGAATAAAATTCCTAAAGCATGGCATTTAACACCACTCAATCAATCAAATCCGACAAGTCCATTTTAACCAAGCAATCTTTATTGGTGTCGATGGTATTTGGGTGAAACTCCTTTGACCTGTTGATCAGAGAGAAAGGACATCATATTTCTACTGTGGTGCTGTCCTGTAAGGTGTACCCCACTGTAATGAGGAAAGGAACCGTATGAAGTGGACAATCCGTTGTCATATAAGTGAAATACCCTTGAGTACCACATTAAACCCTAGTCAAACAAACAAACTGTACTATAAAGTTGTACACTTAGCCATATTGAATCCTTTTCACACCCATATCTTTCCCTTTAATCTTGCCAATGTATTTTGCCATTGACATCAATGTTTTCCTACACCCATTGGGCAGTGAATATAACTTTATCAGCATAGCATTTAACCAAAATCAAACTAAAACTCACTACAACTTTTCAGGTAGTTCTCCACTCGACAGGAAGTTTTTCTGAGAGGAAAGCATACACACAATCAATAAAAAGCAAGTCTCTCTGTATTATCACATTTGGCTCATGAGGAAAACAATATTGATTTAATCCACTTTGTATTGTTGGTCATAAATAAGTATAGCTTGCGCCGAGAAAACACATTGAATTCACAACCATCATCTCTAAAGTTTTGCTAATTACCATTTCAACACAAACACTGATATCAGTCTGTTATTGGATAACATTGATACAGATAGGTTTTTTGATTGAGCTTCCTGCGTCTTTGTACTCTCTGGACTACGGTCACATGATTCTGACCAAAACTCCCAGTGTCCTGGTTATCTCTGTACTTCAGGTCACATGATTCTGGCCAGAGCTCCCGGTGTCCTGGTTATCTCTGTACTTCAGGTCACATGATTCTGGCCAGAGCTCCCTGTGTGCTGGTAATCTCTGGACTTTGGATTACATGGTTCTGGCCAGAGCTCCCTGTGTCCTGGCAATCTCTGGACTATGGGTCACATGATTCTGACCAGAGCTCCCTGTGTCCTGGTAATCTCTGGACTACAGGTCACATGATTCTGACCAGAGCTCCCTGTGCCCTGGTAATGTCTGGACTACAGGTCACATGCTTCTGACCAGAGCTCCCAATGTCCTGGTAATCTTTGGATTACAGGTCACATGATGCTGGTCTTTGTGATGTCTGTAAAACACCTGTACATTTTAATCTATTTTTTCATAATCAGACTTTAAAATTTCAAAAAAATGCATCTGTTAATCTCAAAGCACCCTTTGATATTGTTCTGCCTTGCTACTTTTGTAAATCCTCAATCAACATTTGGTATTGTCCTGCCTTGTAGATTTTGTTAATCCCAAACCAGCATTTGCTTTTATCCTGGTTTGTAGCTTTTATTAATCCCAATCCAGCATTTGGCGCTGTCCTGCTTTGTATCTTTGTTAATCTCGAAACCAGCACTGGACATTGCCCTGCCTTGTATCTTTAATAATCCCAAACCAGCATTTGACATTGTCTTGCCTTATAGCTTTGTTAATCTCGAATCAGCATTTGACATTGTCTTGCTTTGTATCTTTGTTAATCTCGAACCAGCACTGGACATTTCCCTGCCTTGTAGCTTTGTAAATCTCGAACCAGCATTTGACATTGTCTTGCCTTGTATCTCTGTTAATCTCGAACCAGCACTGGACATTGCCCTGCCTTGTATCTTTAATAATCCCAAACCAGCATTTGACATTGTCTTGCCTTGTATCTTTGTTAATCTCAAACCAGCACTGGACATTGCCCTGCCTTGTATCTTTGTTAATCTCGAACCAGCAGTTGACATTGTCTTGCCTTGTATCTTAGTTACTCTCAAACCAGCACTGGACATTGCCCTGCCTTGTATCTTTGTTAATCTCAAACCAGCATTTGACATCGTCTTGCCTTGTATCTTTGTTAATCTCAAACCAGCACTGGACATTGCCCTGCCTTGTATCTTTGTTAATCTCAAAGCAGCATTTGACATTGTCTTGTCTTGTATCTTTGTTAATCTCGAACAAGCACTGGACATTGCCCTGCCTTGTATCTTTGTTAATCTCAAACCAGCATTTGACATTGCCCTGCCTTGTATCTTTGTTAATCTCAAACCAGCACTGGACATTACCCTGCCTTGTATCTTTGTTAATCTCAAACCAGCACTGGACATTGCCCTGCCTTGTATATTTTGTTAATCCCGAACAGCACTTGGAATTATCCTACTTTGTAGCTTCTGTTCATCCCAAACCAGCACTAATCTTCTCATACACAACAGTACTTTCTGTTGCTTCTACGCAAGTATGTCTTATTGTCCTATATTGTGGTATTTGTTTATCCAAAACCAGCATTTTCGTGAATCCACTTGTTAGCCACTAAAAGTACAAAGTTTGGTATAAACATGTGTTATATTTAGTAAATGGGAAAATAAAACCCGTCTCTTTCCCAATTCTGCAATTTTTGTTAATGTTGGAAAGTAAGAAAGTGAGTAGATAACTTAACCAGTTAAAAACCAATTTAAGATTTTTTTTGAAGTTCAAGTGAAGAAAAGCCACAAGGCGGACTTCACTCTTACCATCACAGAGTTATGTTGTAAAATCTTTAGTAAAATGGGAGTGTAGCCTTTCTTACCCCATTTGTCTCCCTTGAGTACAGGACAGCCGCCATGTTTGGTTCTCCAGTCTCGCTTCCCGTTTTTGAAGTTGTACCAGAATGCTGCTGAGCCCTTAAAAAGAATTTAGAACTGAAATGACCTCTCTAATCTTTAATTATCTTAATAATGAGTGATCCGAAAAACTAGTAATAATAATAAAAAATTATAAAATTTACGTGCCGAAAAGTTTGTCCATTCTATCTCACTCTTAACATAATCTGAAATGGCGCTTATTCCTAAGAAATTTAACAATTAAGCTTGTGAATGGCACTTCATAGTCGTTAACAAAATTAGCATTGGAGCTTTGATACTATTAAAGGGTGATTTTGGTAATTACCAGCATGAGATATTGCCATGGTTTCATTGAAAGATAAGTTGCTTAGCAATAAAGAACCAAAAGAACGTTCTTCAATATCCTTATAAATGTAGCATGTACATCTTACTTATAAGGCTAGTTTTTCATGAGCGATAATCTTGCAGGTAAATACACTTCGCCACAATCTGTAATCCTGCATGTGCAGTTCATATCAAGAAGCACTGGGATCCGATCCATTGCACAAAGACTATATTAGTCGCTAACACCAGTTGAAATAGGTAATAATGGATTAGAGAAAGACTTTTAACTTGGTGTGACTTCCTCTAATAGCGGATTATAGGGCATATTAATAGCGCTTTGAGCAACCGGTCCCAGGATTGTACTAGACCTTGTGGCGTCTATATTGGGTCGACTCATACCTTTATCGGTGGAATCCGAACACCGATTTCAGGAAACACTGTCGCACCACCTTCGGAAACATCACTTAGCTAAGGTAAATCAACAAAAAAAGTAAAAATCAGGTATAGTGTTGAACAGATATAACTAAGACTAGAAAAACTTCTGTATTGCCAATATTAACGGCCATGATATTGCCTAGTGAGATTTAAAGTCCATATTATAATAAATCTACAGCAATTTCCAACACAAAAACTGGGGATCCGATAATAAAACCAATCTCTTCCTGTTTGGAACCAGAACCAGTTTCGCGACAAATTTAACAAACTGCTTGAAACGCAGATTTAGAAACTATATTTATTGAGGTTACGTATTTTGTTGTTGATTTGTCAATCCCTTTTGATTCCTAAATGTTAAATGCAAGGCTTTAATCTAAAGCAGTTTATACGAGTTAAAAAAGAATCGAATCATGCCTATAGTTCTTTCAAGATATATCAAATTCATTTAACTTTAAAATGACGCTTTTCCTTTCGAATTAAAATATTTTTTTGACAACAAAATGTTTTATATTATATAAGTCTTACAGACAATGGCGCCGGTAAAATGAATCTGGGATGAGTATAGAATGAATGCAGGATGGTCGTATAAGTGGAAAATTAAAACCGACATTGCGGGATCCCTCTTAAGGTTTTTTTTTTCAACTCCTGGTCTTGACTATCGATAGTATAGTTATGTGCATTCTGATATTTGTTGTCTTGTTAACGAGAAATAGGAGTTAAACGGAACATTTGTGAACCTCAATACGTTTCGAAGAGACACTTACATAGAACATGAATGTGGCCAAGCGATCGCCACTATCTCGAACATAAGATGCGGTCTTCTCAACAACAGACTTGTTCTGTAAACAGAATAGATAACGTATATGGTATAAATCTTTTTACACAAGGCTAAATATATAGTTACCATTAATGTACTGTTTATAATACACAGCAAGTGTCATCATCTATATATCGTAAATTCACAGGGTAATTAATATTACTGAGGTTTTGCCATCTTCAAACTTCCATGTTAGAACTGCTTTTCTATGTTGGTATTGGGGTTTCTGTTAATTGGTGTACAGAAACTATTGAAATACGATTTCGCAAATCTGTAGTTTATACAGAGCATACAAAACGTTCTCAATTAATTGACACTCGCACTTAATCAGCTTTTCAAATTATACAACAAAAAGTATTGTTTCTCGAATCTATTTCGTGTGAAATTACATTATTGTGATAATAAATGTACTTCTCACCGGATAAAAGTCATGATGAGACTGGTACTGTCCACCAATTCCGTAATTCAACACCTGGAAATATTCAAATTCATTCTTGATAATCATAAAGTCAATAACTGGCTACAGCATGGCAAGTTACAGAAACATTGGATGCCGGTGAACTGCAATCTAGTATATCATTTGTTGGGAATAGGAAAGGGTATATAAGAAATTCAAGTCTTTGTTGCAATATTCTTCGCGAGTGTAATTACGTCAAATACACATTTGTATTTTTGTATAATACCTGTAATGGTTCCGCACACGATCCTCTATCGCGATATTCCGTACAAAGTCCAGTAATTTCCGCCACTCTCCGGCTCAAATCGTGAACTGTGCTCGTGTGATTATCCCAAAGCCATGCCCTATTTATCCACAAAAATAGATTTGTTTAAAATAATTTCTTCTGTATCGTTTGTATGAGAGCTTTTAACTGTCAAGTTAAGCAACGTTCATGGTTGTCAGCGCAGACGTAAATAAAAATTTAAATAAAAAAAAACTTTATTTAATTCAACAATTTCAAGTTATAAATGGCATATTTCAATTTTCGTAGAAAGCCACTTACACTTTACTTGTACGAGCTTCCGCTACTACACCTTTTCCTGGTTGTCCAACACTCGATCTTTCCAACTGTGAACAAGGAAGACAAAATATAAATTAATTACTAAATTTTGAAAATATATCATAGACTCATCCAGATATCTCCACAACGTCGTTTAAGTTGATTTTCGTGAACAGAAATAATTCTTGTTTAGTTAAGGGACGGTTATTTCAATTATTTCACAATAAATAGGTTAGGAAATAAACCAAGTGATTGGCGCTAGTTGAAAATAATATTGACATCATTTAACACCGGATAATATGTATTGGTTAGTAGTCCGCTATAGCACTGTTTATCTGGATGTTTTATCTATCCATGTTAAGGGCGATTATCGGTATATCAAAAGTAGAAAGTATGAGACTCAGGACAAAATCAAGACAAAATATTCGTCAATTTTGTTGCAGATTTTAACGTGATATTCATCAAAACGCGCAGGCAGAAACTTTACGAGTTTGAAGCAACGTTTTCGTACTGGTTCTGTGATTGGATTAATGGATAGTTCGTATAAGTGCCAAAGACACGGCTCTTAAGGAACTACAACCTCATATTATTCTGACGATAGATGCGGTATTCTGCTTAGGGTTAGGTACGTCTATTTTAAGACTAAAAACCTGTTAAATATCTTCCATAATTTGAATTGTGGTGTAGAATTGTCCCCATTTATATAGATACATTGTCCCCTTACAATAACTTATGATTTATCTTACCAAATATAATGAGATGTTCTTTAGATGATTAAGTTCCGGGGTGCTGATTACGTCATGAAAAACTGTTATGTACGGGTCTTGCGATAACACTTCCTGCTTCCATCGATTGTAAGGTATAGCTGAAGAGCTATATTTACACATGGCTCCCGTTGTTACAGCCTGAAGCAAAACATAGAAAAACATAAAGGGTAAATGAACACCACACTGTCATATAGGTACAGGTGGTATGAAGTGAAACAAAATGAAGAAATGAATCGTTAAAGAATAGAAACACTGACTTGGAATAATATTGCCTGTGTCTCGTTCAATGTTCTCTTTCGTGTCTTCAGTACGTGATCTTAATCTTTAGTTGTTATGGGTAACCTATATATACACATCTCGAGAGAAGGTTATGGCCATTAACATCGTATATAAAGTATTGATAAAAATGTAGCCAACAAGATATTCGGTATGGGTTAGGAATAAATCCGACTACAAGCTGGTATTTCAGAGATATATAAATTAACCAATGGATATATCCGCTAAATAGAACGAGTTTTACAACCTGTATGATACAGTAGGAAGTTTCTCCTTAAACAGTAGGTCCTTTAGAATGTTTATCTCCTGTATGTTATAATGCGTCGCTGTGAGAGAGGAGTAGACATTTTAGGTACAATATTGTGATAATATTCCTGTATAAGGAGACTATCACGCTGGATGCTAGGCTTGTCATATTGGGTCCGTGTAACGCTTAACAGTTCAATTTTCATTTTTTGTTTCTTGTGTCCATAAAACGAAAAACACAAATTGAACGTTCAATTTTCTATTTTTGTTTCTCCAATTTCACTTTGCAAAATTAAAAATTGAAAATTG
>JAQQZZ010013390.1:0-11454 GCA_030265115.1 Mopalia vespertina | reverse complement strand
CACATTTCATTGTCCTTTCTTCCGTTAAAGCGTCGTGTATTGGGGAAACAGTTATCAGTATTACTAGTGAAAAGATGAACTAAATGTTCAGCATTGTTTTACATGGTATGGTGCATACCCTTAATATGTCATGTACCAATCCTTAAAGTTCGCCCTTCTGTGCGCCAAAAATCGTATATCTTTAGCTATATAATCGAACGAATGACCGGACCTACGTTACCTGCCTTGTTATATTCAGATGACACCAAATTTTTATGGTACACACATACTGTGATAAGTTTGTTGTATATTGTGAGGTGCCAGCCGGGTACAATGCCCATCTAGATTGTCACCATGTCAAATATTCTCCAGGACGGCTATACCTTGACACGCCAAAGCGGAAACAATTAAAGATTGCTAAATTTAACTCCAAAATGGAAACTTTGTGTTCACACTTACAATAAAACATTACATATTTTAAAGGTTTACGGTCCAAGATTTTTTTTTAAGCAAGATTTTGCTGTTGTTCAAGACTCCGTGACCACATATGTCGATGCAGGTCATTGAATGTAACACACTAACCTAACACTATGCGTAAATATACCTGAAATCGTCGTTGAATAATACACTGTACCTTCATATGGCAATTGACGTCATCAGTTTATGTGGTCACATGAACCTTGGATTGGTCACGTAAATCTTGGAAAGGTCACGTGAGTCTTGAATGGAAAAAAAAATCTTGGACCTTAAAAAACCTTGCATAAAAAAAAAATCTTGGACCTTTAGAAAAATCTTGAATTGAAAACAAAATATTTGGACCTTGAATCAAATATAAATGTAAATCTTGGACCAAATAAAAATTCTAGGAAGTTATTTTGTATGGATAAAATTTTTTTTCTTGAACAGAATTAATACTTCTTGTACAATGTTTTAAAATATTTTTTTCTTGTTACTATGTGTAAAAAGTTTACATATTGGAGTTAAATTTATAAATTTGGATTTTTTTTCCCGCTTTGGTGGTCATACTATACACATCCAAGAACACAAACAAAAAAACGCTATATACATATACACACAAAATCGGCACAGCTAATAAGTAGACTTTCTGCATGTAACAAACATAGTATCCAGGCAGCACTGTCAGAAAGAAAAAGCATTAACACATTTAATTCAAAACAATACAAACCATTAATACAACATTAAAGGTGAAGGAAAACATTCAAGTAAAGTGTTTCTGGATAGATAACCTGTGTTCAGCAAATTCTGAAAATTGACCAAGGGGTCCAGAAAGACCTTAACGAGGCCATGTAATGACAACGGTAACATAGGCATTTAACAACAAGTCGTCATCAGTGCTATATCTTTACAAAAAATAAAGGTCGCAGTATTGTTTGTTTGTTTATTCGCCAACATAACTATAATAGTAATTCGTTCAATATACAATAATATGAGTTCAGTCATCAACAGTGTCACATAAATAATACAAATAATTATACAAATGATTGGTTATAAATATCTATATAACTAAAAAAGCATGCGTCCAATGAAAGCCAAGCGACCACACTGGCCTCTAGCTCACGCCCATTCCTAACACGAATCTTTTTTACTATTGTCGCAACACTCTAAAGCATATGCTTAAAAGCGATGTCATCGAAATAATGCCATGGAAACAAGCCGGGTGCCGGGATCAAAGCTATCGCGTGTCACAGTAAACTACTTAACTTCTGTAAATACCACTGACATATGCAATGTAAATTATCGTGATATTAGACTGTTGAAAACAATACAACATTTATGTAAACTGGAAAGAATAAGCCAGGATTCAGAAGCAGCGCAGGTGTTACATGCATATCATGGCATCAATGATATACTCCACGAGCAAAATCGCATAATCTTCCTGTGTTCTTTAAACTGAAGCAAACTTATTCTATAAAATAAAATAAAATAAAAATTGAATGGTATTGACCCTGTTTCCAGCAGCTGCGAATCGAATTGGTTTAATAATAAACACGGCTCACTTGCACAAAGCCTCATTAATCTAAGGTGACCTTAGTTTCCCCTTAGGCATGCGCTAAGGAGATGAGCCTCTTTCACAATCCCCTCTCAGATAAAATGCATCTTAAGTATCACCTAACATGTTAAGTTCCCCTTGGCTTAAGGAGACTTTGTGAAGGTGGGCCAAGGTTTATAAATATTCCCCAAAACACACACAAATATCAAGCAGTTAGAGTAAGGTCAAACTTATTTTTAAAATTGTCATAGTGACCTTGTCGAAATGTTGTGCACAATGAAGTCCTAATACAAATGATAGCCACTAGCGTCTGGGTTGGATCCGTGATTATACCAATTATTCCAGAGTCACTTAAAATGTACTGCTTGTAGAGATATCAAGAAAGTGCGCAAAATCATCTCCGTGATGCTTAGACTAAAGATGATGACGAATAATTTTACACATTGTGATGCAGGTTATGGTAGTGTGAACTATTGCACAGATGCCCAAGTTACATCTCCATTAAAATTTTGTTGATTCCAGTCAATCAAATACTTTAGACATTAAGATTTTGGCGATTCCTGTCAATCAAATACTCAAGGCATTGATGTTTTGTTGATTCCTCACAATCAAATACTCTAGACATTAAGACTTTGCTGGTACCTCGCACCCAAATGTTTTAGACAGTAAGATTTTGCTGGTAAAGGACGGACTGGTCGTTGCCCAATCTGGTTATAACAAGATCTAAATATCACGTCAGGCATCTTATTACTGTCTAAAACATTATTGCTTAAAAATTAATTATTTATGACATGAAGAAAGGTTAGCTTATATTTTTAAAAAGGTCTTTGCTAAACGGTTTAGAAGCTTTCGATAGATGATATCAATACGCCACAGGGATCATTGCAGTCAATATACGCCTTAATGCAATAACATTATAGGTCCACGACTTGCTATTTCAAAACATTGGCTAAACAGAGCCTTCGAGTATTGCACCCCAGGGTAAGTCGATATATTAAGCCGTATCAAAACACTATTACCGAGTCTTAGAGAATATCGCTGCCCTCAATC
This sequence comes from Mopalia vespertina, assembly GCA_030265115.1. Taxonomy (NCBI): domain Eukaryota; kingdom Metazoa; phylum Mollusca; class Polyplacophora; order Chitonida; family Mopaliidae; genus Mopalia; species Mopalia vespertina. The sequence goes on along the minus strand of JAQQZZ010013390.1, from coordinate 8,414 downwards.
GTGTGAAATAAATGAGCTCCACTCTATCACACCAGTGACGGGGGACAGAGGAATGTTGAAGTTCACGTTCAAGTTATGTACATACTCTGCTTTCTAACCAAGAATCTCTCTTTCCTCATACAAGACAAATATGTCCACAGTTAATATGACGTTTATATTTACAGTTACAATTTCCAGGTAATGGAAAATAGCACCAAAATGATTATGTCACTACTTTTAATAGTGTTAATTATAATTTACAGATAAGGGAAAATCGCAATAAAATATGTATTCAAGAAATATTTTTTCCTCTTTTATGTCACAAGAAAGAAACACCTCCACAATTGCCGTAGCCACATCATGTGACTCACTCATATACCTGTTGGTGGACAGGCGGACACGAACCCGTGGACGGTACATCGAAGTAGGATAAGTAGGCAGCACACTAAGCCACGGCTGCGGGCTCTATTCATTGTAAAGGTTTACCTGACATATATATATAAAGCTGTAACACATCAATACGTATAACATATCTTTCTATTTTTGCTTTTGTTTTGGATAATCGTTGAAAATATAAACCAAATGCTTTTACATGGCAAGCTTAACACGTGTACGCCTGAGACCAGTCCTAAGTCTCTTTTCACTGACAGAATGGCGTGACCTTAAGACAAATGGAAAGTCGTCAATGTCCCAATTAGAAGTAGATACAAAGGCTTTGGTAGAGACACAAATTTCGTTGTTAGATTACTGAACTCTATTGCACACGGATAAGCTACTTTCCGTTGTACTGTCAGGTTCAACATTTACGCTCTATTGTCTATTTCCGTCACAAATTGCCTTCACACCAGGAACTCACAGTCTGATAAGTCTTCATCCTAGGTTTAAGTGATTTTGTAAGCAGTTTATGGTGTATACCAACCAGAATGGATTTACTCTATTTACTTTGATAACTATTATCCCGACAGGCTCCTTATTACTGTCTCAAAAGGCCTCTGTGTCAAAAACAACCAGCCATATATCCTCCAGACATTGCTTAAGATTGTGCTTGATCCAAATGCTTTAGACAGTAAGATTTTGTTGATTCCTGTCAATCAAATACTCTAGACATTAAGATTTTGTTGGTACCTGGCAGACATTGAGGTTCTGCTGATTCCTGGCTGCTAAATACTATACAGTAAGCTTTTACTGGTACAAGACAGACTGGTCGTTGTCCAATCTGGTTATACCAAGATCAAAATATCACGTCAGGCATCTTATGACTGTCTCAAACATTATTGCTTAAAAATTAATTATTTATGAAATGAAGAAAGGTTAGCTCATATTTTTAAAAAGGTCTTTGCTAAACGGTTTAGAAACTTTCGGTTGACGATATCAATACACCACAGGGACCATTGCAGTCAATATACGCTTTAATGCAATAACATTATAGGTCCACGACTTGCTCTTTCAAAACACTGGCTTAACGGAGCCTTCGAGCAAACGATCCTGCTTTATCTAATTTCCAATTCCTTTCCCCCTGGGCGCCACAACTTTCTTCGACACACTGCTAATCAATATTCTTCTTTATACAATATCAAGTTCGTTTTACTGATAACCGTTAGCATACCCTAGCATCGTGTGACAGGAATATGAATAAAAAACACTACATTCTTCTCACGTTAAAAGACAATTCCCGTGAACTAAGCTAAACACGATATCATGTGTGATCTGAGAAACAACGCGATAAAAACCAAACTTTTCTCAAGTTACTGTATGCCTTTCTACCATAAGATTGCAATGCTAATTGATAGGCAAGCCAAATCTTGGTCACAATTCGGGTAATTATTCAGCTAAAGAACACAGTTCATTTTCTCTTCTTCCGTCGAAAGTTCGTTTAATGGTGAAACAGTTATCACTATTACTAATGAATAGAAGGAATAAATGTTCAGCATGATTTTAAATGGTATGCTTCACGCAGATAATATATCATGTTCGATTTTTCAACGAGAATCACTTGACAAACATTCTTTAACAATCAACAATACGCCTTAAGGATTATTTTATATACAAATTCTCTCAAATTGATCTGTTTCCTGCTTTCCTCGTGTGCCATTATGTTAATTTATTGATTATCGATTTAAATCTGATCTGTTTGAAAAGAACAATTAGATGCGACGAGTATTGACTGGCAAATTTATCTCAAATACAGTACACATTTGTTCTCTTTAGACAGTACAGTTGTATGGGTAGAAATCTGACAAGATTTTGAAGTATCCTAATCATACGCTTCTCCTTTTGAAAGCCAAAAAATGCAACAACATCCGAAGCTTCGTGAGTATGCTTCTTTATGATTGATTGATTGGTGTTTAAAGCCACATTCAGCGGTATTTTAGCTAGGCTATGGCATGAACATAGTAAAATTAGTTGACCTAAGGTTGTATACTTAAACACAAATTTCAATCAGACTGCACCCTTGGCAGTGAACATCAACTGAAAACATTTTTTTCTTATTATTTTTTTAATTTTTAATTTTTTTCTTGTATTTTTTTTTTATCAAATATGCCAAGGTCCTCCCAGAGCTATAACACTATACCAATTAGGTCTTGTGAGGTCTAGAGTGGTTTCCTGCAAACTTAGGGCTGACATTAAAACGGCGTAAATCCCGAATCAATCACTAAATCAATCAAACCTTTAGTTATGTCAATATCAAACTGTCTTTGATTATATGGATAATAACCGGGAAAACACCATCGTCCCTGTGTATTGCTTTGGGTTTTTAAATCCGGGATTTAGGACTGCTTACCGTACCAATCTAAAAAATCTCCCAAAAGACCGGTTTCATATGGAGCGATAAATTTCTTGTATCATTGAAGCTTGTAGGATCAATAATTCTGAGTGTAAGGCTGTTTTTACAACTTGCTGTTCGTATTATAAGCTCATTCCTCATATTGGACTTACGTAGCAATTACTTTCCTTCAGTTATCTTCTATCTAGAATATAAATAATGTTACTTTCCTTACAGTTTAATGACTGTCGAATTAACCCCCGTGTTGTATGCCTCGCATAGTTCTCTGGGTTATTAGCTGGAGGTTGGAAAGTACTTTATGTTGCTCACATTGGTAAGGGACAACGCGACGCCTTCTCAACGCCTATCTACATAAATAAGTATTACCATCTCTCGATATGTGCATAGCTCACTCACAGTTCGAGTTTCTTCCGTTGGAAAATTAATATTCTTTTACTGCTGAGTAGGACAATGATTTAAACAGCCCTGAATCGGACCGCTGAAACGCTCTTAACAGGGCTTAGTCGACACTACCTAAATGATACAACTAAAGTGTATATTACTGGGGCTGAAATAAGAAACCGAGTAGATTTAATCAATCCGAACCGGTGATTCGAGCTTCAATTTATAATTAAATTAATCGAATTACTCAGGCAGTTTTGCCACCAGAACGTCGAGTGAATGGTATTGGTAGCCCTTGCATTACATGTATCGAGTATCGAATCATCCAATTAGATTCTCAGTAAATTTCGGCACAAGTCTGTAGTTTGTCCTGGAATTCAATTTCTGACTATCGATATCACGAGAAAAGGACGGGCATCGCCTACATGAACATAGTTTCAGAATTTGATTGCACCATATTTTCAGCGTAATCTGGGTCAAGGGTCTAATTGACACCTTTTAGCTAATCTCACATCAAGGGGAAATAAAGGCTAACTCTGCCCAGAGACGACATTAATCAACCCATCCGACGTCATAGGTTTCCTTAATTTGAATAGCAATAGTTATCAATAAAAGAGTGCAATCCAGCCCAAGCTTCGTTCTTAGATCGATGTTGAGAGGTAATGTGTGTATTGTACACGTTTACAACACTTTAGGGACATAAGAAAACCTAATGTCAATTATTTGTTTACGTGAGGTGATTTTAGTCCCCCACCGCAGGTGACTAAAGGTCTCACCGTTTATTACTGTCAGTTTTCCGCACTTATTTGTAGCCCTTGGACATATTTGGTACGATAACTTAAGGTTGGCTTGACTTTCATGCAGGTTTTTTTTTTTATTATTGTCATTGTTTGCAAAGTTCTGACATTTTTGACAGAAAATTCTTCAAAATATCCCCTTTTCCGCACTTTTTTGTTAAGCTTCTGTGGTTGGAAAAGTTTGAGCTTCCATGTCGAACTCTCGACTATTTAAGGACGAAATTGTTCATAGTTCCTGAAAACACAAGAGGTGCATCTCCAGAAAGTTCGACCTTCAGTGCTTATCTATATAATCGAACGAATGGCCAGACCTACGATACCTGCTTTACTATATTCATATGAAACCAAACTTTTGTGGCCCACACATATTGTAGTAAGTTTGATGTATATTGTGATGTACCAGCCGGGTACAATGCCCATGTAGATTGTCACCATGTAAAATATTCCACAGGACGGCTATAGACATCCAGAACAAAAGCAAAAAACGCTATACATATATACACACTATCGGCTTTCTGCATGTAAAGTAAAGCGTGTTGCGATATATAACCTGTGTTCAGCAGTTATGAAAAATGTTGTTCGTAGTGTATGGGTAGTGTTCATAATCACATTCGAGCTGATTTAACAACTGACTTGGCAACTCATGTATGGTGAACTGTTCATGCCATATCGCTTCTCTCTCTTAGGCATTGAATAATATTCTGTAAGTTTTCACCAAAATCATTTCATGATAATTGACAGAATATCCTACCTGAAGATAAATGGAAAGTCACCAATGCCCCAATTAGAAGTAGACATAAGGGGCTTTGGTAGAAACACAAATTCCGTTGTCAGATTGGTGTCCTCGATGTTTAAAACAGCCAGCCATATCCTCCAGACATTACTGAAGATTTTGCTGGTACCTGGTACTTTAGACAGTAAGATTTTGTTGATTCCTGTCAATCAAATATTCTAGACATTAAGATTATGCTGGTACCTGGCAGCCACATACTCTAGACAGCAAGATGTTGTTGATTCCTGTCAATATTCTAGCCAGTATGGTTTAACTGGTACCTGGCAACCAGACATCCAGACAATATGATTTTGCTGATACCTGGCATCCAAATCCTCCAACTTGTAAGATGTTGCTGAATCATGTCCGGCAAATACTCCAGACCATTATATGTGTCTGGTTTGATCAGCGTTTAACGCCGTACTCAAGGTCATTTCACTCACATGAAGGCCTGCCAGTCCAACAGGTGAATGAATCACCCTCGACGCCACCGGCAACAAACAAAAGCAAGACAGAACAATCACAGGACATAATACAAAGACATTACAAACAGATCAGCTTCTTGTTGCCCCTTAGCTCTGAGAGCACCAGGGCAATACAAAGCACCCTCCAATCGTCGGCAGATTTGGTTGGTACGCAGCAGCTGATTACTCCAGACAGCAAGATATTGCCGGCACAAGACACTGGTCGTTGCCCAATCTGATTAAAACAAGCTCAAAATGTCTCCCCCAGCATAATTGGATATGTGTATCTGAAAGCTGTCAATCGATTGGTGTCTGTAAAGCAAACATTTTTGTTTAAAATATTAATTAGTTATGAAACGAAGAAAGGTTAGCTTAAATTTTCAATATTTGCTAAACGGTTTAGAAGCTTTCGGTTGACGATATCAATACACCAAAGGGATCATTGCAGTCAATATACGTTTTATTGACTTTCTCTTTCAAAACATTGGCTTCAAGCAAACGATCCGGCTTTATCTAATTTCCAATTCCTTTCCCCCTGGGCGCCACAACTTTGTTCGACACTCTGCTAATCAATATTCTTCTTTATACAATATTCGTTTTACTCATACCCGTTGGCATACCATAGCATCGTGTGACAGGAATATGAATAAAAAACGCTACATTCTTCTCACGTTACTAGAAAATTCCCGTGAACTAAGCTAAACACGATATCATGTGTGATCTGAAAAACAACGCGATAAAAACGAAAACTTTCTCAAGTTACTGTTTGCCTTTTCACCATTAGATTGCAATGCTAAGTGATAGGCAAGCCAAATCTTTACAATTTGGGTAATTATACAGCTAAAGCTTGTATACAGCTTGTCTTTCCATCCTTTGAAGCCTCGTTTGATGGGGAAACAGTTATCACTATTACTATGGCATAGATGGAATAAATGTTCAACATTATTTAAAATGGTATGCTGTATACCTTTAATATAACATGTACGATTTGTTGATGAAAACTACTCGACCAACAGCTCTATATCAACTCTCCAGGAGTCTTCCGGACTTTTAGAATTAAGCGAACGCTACCATATTTCTGCACTTAATCTTCCCATACATAAGAATTTTATGGCCGTACCTTGATTCAAACAATTCCGTTTTCTTCCTTGAATACTTGTGGGTTATATCGACCTATAAAGCGACCATTTGACGATTAAAGAACGAAATTTGCCGGGACATGCCTGGGTCTTTTCCAGTTGGGAACCGCCCCTCGGTGAGTATTCAACGAACAGACAAGGTCTCGTACGACTGGACGTCGTATCTCTATTCACTGTATATTCAATTCAAATAAGATACGTATTTGCATCTAACAGCTCTATAGTAATCAACAATACGCCGTAAGCATCCGGTTATATATAAAAATTCGCTCAAATTGTTCTGTTTCCTGCTATCATCATGTACCATTATGTTAATTTATTGATTATCGATTTAAATCTGATCTGTTTGAAAAAAAAATTGGATTGCGACCAATGTTGATTTTAGGCAAATTTATCTCGTTATACAATGGTGTAGTATAGATAGAAATCTGACAAGCTTTGGAAGTATTTTGGAAAAACTTAGCTGGACAGTAGTTAATGAAACACATAAAAGTCGGTACGTGTAAAAACTTAAAATTACACAATTATGAGCGTTTGAACTCTGTATCTCTACGGCTACATGATATGATAGACGATCAGAGATACAAAACTCTGCATCTAGATCCATCACAGCCTAAACAACATATTTCGCTACGCCTAAAAGCTTCCCAAATATTTATAAGAACAGTTCCAAATAAAACAGGCCTGTGGTAATTATTTAACCGATAAATCCTAACAAATACATGTAACCACACACATTAAAGTAAGAAAATATACAGGAAGCTTCATGTTGCCCCGGTCCTCCCAGAGCTAAAACACGACACGAAGTAGGTCTTGTGAGGTCTAGAGTGGTTTCCCGCAAACTTAGGGCTGAAGTTAAAACGAAGTAAAACCCAAACCAATAACTAAACCAATTCAACCTTTAGTGATGTTAACATCAAACTGTTTTTGATCATAAATGTAAAAACCGGAAAAACACCATCGTCCCTGTGTATTGCTTTGGGGGTTTAAGTCCGGGATTTAGCACTGCCAAGCGTGTTCACCTTACCAATCCAAAAATCTCCCAAAAGACCGTTTCGTATGGAGCGATAAATTTCTCCAAGCGTTGGAGCAATCCGTGTTATCAATACGTTTGAGTGTAAGGCTATCTTTACAACTCGCTGTTCTTATAATACATATAAACTCAATCCTTAGACTAGAATTGCGTAGCAATTACTTTCGTTCAGTTATCTTGTAGTACATTTGGTAAGAGGCAACGCGAAGCCGATCTGCCTGTGATATCTTTGTGTCGCATGTTGTGGTTGTCTGCTTATGGCAATGTTTGTTGTCAGTTACGTTTAATGCAGTTTGCATCACTGCGTCATATAAGGGAAATAATTGTAAGTTCAGCCTAAACCCACAGGGAAACCAACGAACAATTATGTGTAAATTTGCCTCGATTTGGGTATGTCACGTGGCAACCTTTATCCTGTCAATAACTTACATAAACAAGGTTTACCATCTCTCGATATGTCCATAGCTCACTCACAGTTCCAGTTTGCTCTGTTCGAAAATAACTGTTCCTTTAGTGCCGGGTTTATGCTTGACACTGCCCTGAACTAAACCACTGTTTGAAACATTCTTATAAGAGAGTTAAGTCGACATTTCCTCAATAATACAACTCAAGTGTATATTCCTGGGGCTGATAGCAGAAACCGAGTAGATTTAATCAATCTGAACCGGTTCTGCGGGCTTCAATTTATAATTAAATTAATTGAATTACTCAGACGGTTTTGCCAACGAAACGGTGAGTGAATGGTATTGGTAGCCGTTGCATTACATGTATCGAGTATCGAATCATCCAATTAGATTCTCAGTAAATTTAGGCACAAGTCTGTAGTTTGTCCTGGAATTGAATTTCTGACTATCGATATCACGAGAAAAGGACGGGCATCGCCTGCATGAACAGAGTTTCAGAATTTGATTCCATCATATTCTCAGCGTAATCTAGGTCAAGGGTCTAATTGAATAGAGTAAGGTGACTACCCCAAAGAAGGACGAGCAATTCATATTGACTCAATATTTCGGTTTATTATCAAACCATCATCAGGAGTAAAGTAAATACAGAGAAACATAAAT
>JAQQZZ010013368.1:0-11455 GCA_030265115.1 Mopalia vespertina | reverse complement strand
CTGTTCTGTATTTTTGTCCGTCGTCATATAAGTGAAATACCCTTGAGTACGACGTTAAACACCAATCAAACAAACAAGCATAAAATTGTAAATTGACTCAGTTACCCTAAATACAGTTTTATCAGTTAATTCTTTTTCTACAAATAAACAAAATATTTAAGCTAGTTCACAAATAAAAACAGCAATTTTGAACTAGCAGGTATTGAAAGAAGTAATTCTCTTGAGTAGTTATCCTTATTAAAAATTTGTTATTTGACTTGACAGCCCTTTAAAGTCATGTAAAATGTTTGATTTTAACAAACCCCTATAATGCAAATAATACATATACATTAAATATAAAATGTTTATTGTTAATTCATGTAATAGTTGGCATAAGTAGCCCTAGACTAGTGTTTTCATGTTTTTACATACACCGGACGATTAATAATTATTGATTGGATTTGACTTGATTTAATTCTTTGTATTTTGAATTTCTGCATTTTCTGCATATTTATTTATTTATGTTTTATTTTTGTCCTGAAATTATTATTTTTTATTGTCAGATCAAAAGAAGATAAAAGATTTTGACTCAGTTTTTAAACCAATAGAAGAAGTATCGTTACCATTGAATTTTGCATGGAGAACAGCAAAAAATCTCAATTATGTTCATGGCCATGAAGGGTTTCGACAGGCTTTCCAAAGAGTATGTATAATTTTCCTCTTAGATAAAATGAAAAATGAAGATGTACCTTTGATTTCCACAAGTCTTCTGCAGGTGATTGGAGCGAGCTTCCTGTGCCATGTTAAATTGTACCCTGATCCTATACAGAACAGGAAAAGGTTGGGCCTGGTTTCTTTTTGCTGTTGATTGGTCGTTTTGTTAGTAAATTCACCGTTCAGAAAAAAATGGGGCTAAACCATAGTAACAACTCTGAAAAAAGATTATAAATATAAACAATCCATAATTCATTTTATCTGAACAAATGAAAACATTGAGTAAAAAAAAATTGATTGTCATTTTTCTGTTACACGTGTAAACTTACTGGAGCTAAACATTAGGTTGACTTACCCAATTATCCCTTTTAATATAATTGTATGGCAATGAACTTCATGTGTAAACTTACTGGAGTATGTTGGCATACCCTATCCCCTTTTAATATAGGGCCAGCCGCCATGGCTTAGTGGTTAGTGTGTCTTATTACTAATTCTATTAAGATGTATCGTCCACGGGTTTAAGTCCACCTGTCAACCATCTGATATATGAGTGAATCAAAGATGTGGCTCCCGCAGGGGTGATTTTTATGAGGTTTCCTCACAATTTTCCAATGTATTTTAGCAAGGAACAAGTGAACAGGACAATCCATCATCATATGAGTTAAATATCCTTGAGTTCGACGTTAAACCCCAATAAAACAAACAATTTACAATACAATTTGTACAGTAAGTGACTTTACAAGATTCGTTTTGAACAAATTCAGTTTTCTTCCTGTGAATTTAAGGGGCGAATTCAGTATGTTAATTTCCTTCTCGTCGGCATATTTACATTTAACCTCTTACTTGGAGCCCTGGTTCATATATCCCTCTGCAGTGGGCCTGAACAATGGCATACAGTGTAGTATGATTTGACAAAGTTAAACAGGAATTGGATATTACTGCTGTAGCGGACACTCCTGAATAAACCTAAATACATGTACATGTAGGGCAATTACTTAAAAAAAAAAGATACTTGGCAGATTAGTATGATATTTCAGCAGATGTGAGACACTGTTTGAAAAATTTTCCATGTATTTGATTGGTCTATGCTTCGCAAGGTCTGGTTTTTACGAGGTTTTCTCCCAGTTTTCCACCGTAATGAGGCAAGGAACAGTGTGAAGTGGACAATCCGTCCTCATATAAGTGAAATACCCTTGAGTACGACGTTAAACTCCAATCAAACAAACAAACAATTTTTACCAGACATGTCCTGCAAATGTATATGAATTTCCACCCCTGGGTTAACAGTATTTTGATATCGGTATTATTTTCTTTATATTTATTTTGTACAGATTCATCCACAAGTGGACCGAGCAAAGAATGAGCGGTGGATCAGCGAAACTTTGTACAATTCTGTTAAGGTATGTTTTTAATCTTTAATAAAATTTCAGTTTTTATTTCTCCTCACATTAAATCTAGATCATTAAATGATATTTGGCGGGTGGTTGGAGCTAAAGACTATCAGGAAGCCGATATGTTTGTGATGTCTTTGTATTGTCCTGTGCTGCAGGTGTCCTGTATTAGTCCTGTAATGTTTTTGTTTGTTGCCAGTGGTGTCGGTGGTGGTTTCCTTCACCCATTGGGCTGGCATGCTGTCATATGAGTGAAATAACCTTTAGTACGGCGTTAAACCCCAATCTAACAAACAATTAAACAGTTCAGAAATATTTGCAAGTTGAAACCCGATGGTAATCAAACCCATGGCCCTCAGAGTTTTCAAATTCAGATGTGCATGAAATATGTCTTATGTCTTATTCGTGAAATTATATATATTCTTTTTTATTTCTCTGGAAGGAAGTTGAGAAAGAAGATGGCAATCTCTCAGAATTCCAGCAAAGACTAACCAACATGTACCTATTAGAAAGCCGGCTCAACGGAATTGAATTAGCTGGCTCTGATCGGAAACAATTCATTGAAACTCTCAAGAGATTATCCACAGAAAAGCATAACTTTAGGTAATGACTAAGAGATTATCCACAGAAAAGCATAACTTTAGGTAATGACTAAGAGATTATCCACAGAAAAGCGTAACTGTAGGTAATGAATAAGGAGATTATCCACAGAAAAACATTACTTTAGGTAATGAATAAGAGATTATCCACAGAAAAGCATAACTTTAGGTAATGAATAAGGAGATTATTCACAGAAAAACATAACTTTAGGTAATGAATAAGGAGATTATCCACAGAAAAACATTACTTTAGGTAATGAATAAGGAGATTATCCACAGAATAGCGTAACTGTAGGTAATGAATAAGGAGATTATTCACAGAAAAGCGTAACTGTAGGTAATGAATAAGGAGATTATTCACAGAAAAGCGTAACTGTAGGTAATGAATAAGGAGATTATCCACAGAAAAGCATAACTTTAGGTAATGAATAAGGAGATTATTCACAGAAAAGCGTAACTGTAGGTAATGAATAAGGAGATTATTCACATAAAATAATAACTTTAGGTAATGAATAAGGAGATTATTCACAGAAAAGCATTACTTTAGGTAATGAATAAGGAGATTATTCACAGAAAAGCATACCTTTGGGTATTGAATAAGGAAATTATCCACAGAAAAGCATTACTTTAGGTAATGAATAAGGAGATTATTCACAGAAAAGCGTAACTGTAGGTAATGAATAAGATTATCCACATAAAAGCGTAACTTAAGGTAATAAATAAGGAGATTATCCACATAAAATAATAACTTTAGGGAATGAATATGGAGATATAAAGTTAATTAGTTTATTAATGGACAAATTTTCATTTATCAAAATTTAAATCATGACTAGCAATGCTAAGTCAACTCATTTAAATACCAACTCATCCTTACCTTTATATTCACATTTTTGGGAAGGAAAATAAGAAAGCGACAGAAGGCGCAAAGTTTGAGAATGTGATGACATTTGAGACTGCACAGAGAATAAACTATGTAAAATGTCACTAACATAATCCCTTTGATTCTATTGTTAAACAATTAGATATTGTCATGAGTTAACATTATTAATTTTCAAAAGCTAGGTGACATGTTGAAAACTTTTTTCAATGTTAATAAACAGTGAGTGGCTCAGCCATATCTTTTTAAAACTACAAAATCCTCTGGCTAAGGGCAGTTTGTTTTGAGTGTAACAACGCTGTCTTTTCTTAGCACTGGAGGAAGATTAACTTTTCAACTATCAACACAGTACACATTTTATGGTTGTGCTGATGTGGTTTATCGTTGGAAAACACCGCTGTCATATGAGTGAAATAACCCTTTATTCATGGCTTAAAACACCAATCAACCAATCAATCCAAACTACAATGGCTTTTATACTGCAGGAACAAGGTGATGATTTGTCAGCGACTGTTTTCTCACACCCTTGATGATTTTTCTGTTGTACAAGAGTTTCCTTCTTCATTAGTGGCAGCGATGGCAGAAGACAAGTAAGACTGTTACAATGAAAGAATATATTTGGGAATAATGATCATAATTGTTTGGAGAGTATCAATACTGTCTTAACTTAGCACTGGAGGAATATTAACTCTCCAACATTATCAAAACACATCACATATTCTGGTTGTGCTAGTGTCAATTATTGTCGGAATACACTGCTGTCATATAAGTGAAATACCCTTAAGCACAGCGTAAAACACCTATCAATCCATCGTAATCAATTGCTGTGACTACATTCCTGTCACACACTGAGACACTCTCTATTAAATAATCCCACCACTCTAGTATTGAGAGGGTGGATGGTAAAAGAATTATCTTACCTGTTAGATGTATGAGCTATATCTTAACTCTTAAGCAGTATTGATCTTTGAAGTTTTCTGTTCATATACACAGTTGCACATAGCTATGGAATGTCACCTTTGTATCTCAATAACGTCATCTATGCAGTTTCCACATGAATTTGGGCGATTGGGAGGAAGCTTCCTGTCGCCTTGGTGCTTTCGGGGTTAAAGGGCAACATGAGGTCAATCTCTTTGTGATGTCCTATGTTGTCTTGCCAGTGGCATCTCCTTCACCTGGCGTTGGTGGCTGGAGGGAGCTTTATGTTGCCCTGGTGCTCTCAGAGCTAAAGGGGAACAGGAAGTTGATCAGTTTGTGTCCTGTTATTGTCCTGTATTTGTCCCGTCTTGTCTTTGTTTGTTGCCAGTGGTGTCGAGGGTGGTTTCCTTCACCCATTGGGCTGGCATGTCGTCATATAAGTGAAATACCCTTGAGGACAACGTAAAACCCCAATCAAACAGACAAACAAACTTTCACCTGGCAGGCACGTTGTCATAAGAGTGAAATAACCGTAAGTACAGTGTTAAACCCTCATCAACCAAACAAACTGTGGAGGGCTGGAAGGGAGCTTAAATTCCTGGTGTGTCTATGTTCAGACTTACCCTGATACCAGCAACAGGAAGTCAGTGTTGTGTCTTTGTTTAGCATCATGGGATTTGGCTGTCTTTGTTTGTTGCCAGTCACGCCAAGGCTCATTTCCTTCACCCATTGAGCCGACCGGCCTTCATATGAGAGAATTTTAAAGCCTTTAACAGTATCTTTTGTCTGTAAAAAAGATAAACTGGATCGGTAAAAGTCATAGCGTATTTAATGTTACTTTGTCAAATTGAATAAGACTTTATTAAATCACATATTGAATACCATTTTGCGTTTCATTGAAACACCCTGGTGATGTCACCATTAACTTTATCCATACGTTTCAGGATGAATCCTTCCAGAGGGCCATGGAAGTTAACATTACAACACAACATATATCAGCCATTCATGGACTACTGTAACAACAGAACACTACGCTGGAATGCCTGGAAGGCCTTCAATAATAAAGCTGCTGATAGCTTTGCTGCACAAAACTTAGGAAATCATAAAATTATTAATGAAATAAGAACATTTAGGTAAGCTATTACTTATTCTATTGATATTGTGTTTAATTGCTGTCAGAGCTACGGGTCAACTGAGCCTCACATTTGTACTATTGTGTCCTGTGACTGTTCTGTCTTTTTTACAGCAAGTTACGTCAAGGGTGATTTGTCCTTGATCCTTGCGGCCGGCCTGTAATCATATGACTGAAATAACCATGAGATTGCCACTTGATGGCGAGGTAGGACAGCCTGCTTTAACTTTGACAGGCAGGCAATTATGGGACATGGCCTCCTAGTCCTAGAAGTCAATTAACCAAATTATGGGCAGAGGGTTGGGAGGAAGCTTCCTCCTGTTGCCCTGGTGCTTTCTGAACTAAGGGGCAACATGAAGCCCATCTGTATGTCTTTGTATTAAGTCCTTTGATTCTGCTGTATTTTTCCTGTCTTGTCCTGTCATGTTAGTGAAATTACCTTAAGTACGGCGTTAAACCCCAATCAAACAAAGAAACCAAATTATGTAACAGCAAAACATAAACTTTAAATAAATTTTCAGGTTATTGGGAACGCTCTTTCTGTTGCATTGGTGGTTTCTGTGTTGGTTTTTACAATCTTATAGAGGTGTGGGGGGGGGGCAAATATAACAAGCGAGTGCCATAAACAAATTAGATTATGTTTGATATTTCCTACATTCAAGTTAAAAAGTGCCACACACATGTTGTGACATTTCCATAGGGGCATCCAAGTTTTACCAAGTTGAGAATGTAAATGACAGTTGACATTAACATTCTCACCTCCTCATAGAGGAGAGGTTTGTTCAAAAATGAAAATCTACATTTTTTATGGCACTCTGACACTTGTTATTTCCATGCAGTACTCGGCAAAAATTTTTAATTGAAACATGTAACTTTCTATTTAATATTTTTACACTTTTTTTACTTGTTTGAAATTTTATTTTTAAGGGCTGATATAGCTAAATTATTAGGTTATGGGAACTTTGCTCAGATGTCCATGGAAACAAAGATGGCAGGAAGCGTGGAAAATGTGATCAATTTCATAGAAAGGTACGTGTAATTTCCATTGCTCTTGCTTGTTATTTTGCTTCAAACTTTGCTGATGTCTAAATTTTTAATTAACCATGGTATCAAGTAAGCATAGATTTTAAGGTTTTAAATGTATTCTTTAAGCTCTTTGGCTGCATTTTAGCTGAAAGATATAGTATGTCTAAAATGTCAATCTTGAACTTTCGTACTGTCATGCATATTTTGTTTTTGCAATATTTGTCAATTTCCGTCATAATTTTGTAAATAACTTTAATCATATGGTGGGTGGTTGAAGGGAGCTTCCTGTTCTGTTTCTGATATACTTATGTATAAAGTGCTTATTGGTTTAACACTTTGCATTATGTCTTGTGATTGTCTTATCTTTGTTGGTTACCAGTGACATTGAGGGTGGGTTTCTGCACTCATCGGTCTGGTACGCCTTCATATGAGTGAAATAACCTTACATGTGGCAGTTGATGTACCGTTCACGGCATTGAATCTGTCTGTCGACCATCAGGTATATGAGTTAGTCACATGACGTGGTTCCAGCAATCATGGGGTGGTTTTAACAGGGTTTCTTCTCGGGTTTCCTGGTCATGGAACAGTGTGAAGTGGACAATCCGTCATCATATAAGTGAATTACCCTTGAGTACAGCATTACACCCTAATCAAACAAACAAATCAATCAAACAGAGAAACAACCTAAGTGTTCTATGTTTTGTTGGTCCTGTGTTTGGCTTTTTTTACCGAAGTGACATAGCGGATGGTTAGGAGGGAGCTTCTAGTTGCCCTCCTGCTTTCAGAGCAAAGGGGCAACATGAAGTCGTTCTATTTGGGATGTCTTTGTGATTGTCCTGCTTTGGTCCTGTGTTGTCATTGTTTGATGCCTGTGATGTCAGGGGGGTTTCCTTTACCAATTAGGCTGGCACTCTGCCATATGAGTGAAATGACCTTAAGCATGGAGTTAAAACTCCAATCAATCAATCAATCAAACGAACTGGAGTGACATAGAGCATGATCCTTCATCCGTTAGGCTGGCACCCATATGACATCAGTTCCGCTTTTTAAATTAACTTATTAATGGCTATGCTTATTCGATTTCAAGTGCAATACAGATGATTGTCTTTAAAAATATGCAATAAAAATAATAAGTTTAGGACGAAAAACAGTTGTCTTTCCCTTTAAGCATGGAGTTAAACCCCAATCAAACAAACAAACTGGAGTGACATAGAGCAGGAATCTTTCATCCATTAGGCTGGCACCCATATGAGTGAAATGACCGTAAGCATGGAGTTAAACCCAAATCAATCAATCAAAAAACAAACTGGAGTGACATAGAGCATGACCCTTCATCCATTAGGCTGGCACCCATATGAGTGAAATGACCGTAAGCATGGAGTTAAACCCCAATCAAGCAAACAAACAAACTGGAGTGACAGTGTGTCACACTGTTATTTCAATGAAATAATTTTAAGTGTTGCCTAAAAACCAAATTGATCTAATACATTTTCTTATGCTATTTAGTGTCCGTTAGTGTGATGAAATTTATGCATCATTAAAATGTTACATCGCTTAAACTCAAATTA
The DNA here is from genome assembly GCA_030265115.1 of Mopalia vespertina. Classification (NCBI taxonomy): domain Eukaryota; kingdom Metazoa; phylum Mollusca; class Polyplacophora; order Chitonida; family Mopaliidae; genus Mopalia; species Mopalia vespertina. Next base: position 3,251 of record JAQQZZ010013368.1, on the reverse strand, counting down.
AATGGCTAACTCCATTCGAGCTGGAATGATAGAAATTAATTAAACCATAAAGGCAAGTAACTCTTTTGATTTATACAGCATGCTAAACGGAAGAGTTATGTGCCCTTTATTATTAAATATATTCTTCATTTTTATTAGGTTTCAGCTTGTTCGTTGAAAGAGAGAAGACATTGATTTAGAAAACTAACTGTACCATTGAATTATTTGCATTTAATTAAGATCATTTCAATACTGCCTATTTTCACATTTCCAAACACTTTCTTAGTTTGAATTCCAAGGATTCGATTCCAGATGGGTTTCAACTTGCAAACTTTGCTGAATGAGAATCTTTTCAAACTAAGAAAGTGCTATCCTAAAAATAATGACAATGATGTTCAAACTTTGTTGGTATATCCTGTGCTGTAGTTTAAAGACCAAGTTTAAGATGGAAGCGGAAGATGAAATTGCAGAGCTGCAGGATTTTGCTGCTTCGACTGGCTTTGGCCAGGACCTTCAGATGTGGGATTTACCTTACTACAGACAGAAACAGAAAACAGAACTGTTCAGGTGCGTTACCTTGCTCTGATGCCATACAAGATTAGATTGATCCAAAGATTACAGTAGGTTGTTGGTAGGAACATTCATGTTCATCACCATAAAACAACTGTGCAAACTTTTCTTTAAAGTGTAAGTAAATAGTAAGTAATAGTATCAAGTGGCTGTGAACAGCGGGGCCATGGCCAAGTGGTTAGCGTGTGCACTTTCTTATCCTACTTCGATGTAACCTTCATGGGATCAAGTCTGTGTTTTGACCATCAGGTATATGATTGATTAACACTATGTGGCTCTGGCAATTGCGGGGGTGATTTTTACGAGGTTTCTTCACGGTTTTCGACCGAGTAAGGCAGGGGACGGTGTGACATGGTCATCCATCGTCATGTTAGTGAAATACCCTTGAGTATGACATTAAACCCCCAAAAACAAGTAAACAAGAATTTAGAGACTACAGGGAATGTAGTCACAAAATGAAACTTTTGCCATAACACCCTTTGCCCAGAACACAACCCTTTCATCACATACAATGTTGTCTCCAGAAACGATAGTAGTCCTCATAGAGCAAGGCTTGAAAATAGAACCCTTAGGGATGCTGAATAACCCTAGAAAAATTTATCATTTCATTTCCTGCAATTTGCTGTTCTGGGACATTTTAATACTCTAGTTTCATGTTTTTTAAAATAATCATTCGACAGACTAATTACTGCTTACTGCTGAGACTTTTTCCATATTGAAAGCCCTCTTGCCAAGGGCAGTGTGTTTGAAGACTAGCGATGCTGTCTTCACTTAGCACTGGAGGAAGATTAACTTTCCAACAGTATCGAAACACCTCCCATTTTATTGGTTGGGCTAGTGTTAATTATTGCTGGTCTCATGTTTTGTTCTCACCAATGTTTATCTTGTCAATAGGAGGGCCGTGGCTAAGTGGTAGCGTGTGCGCTAACTCATCCTACTCCAATTTTCCGCCCTCGGGATCGAGTATGTCTGTCGACCATCGGGTATATGAGTGAGTCACACGATGTGGCTCCGGTAATGGCGGGTGCAGATGGGGGGTGTTGGGTGGGTTACGAGGTTTCCTCTCGGTCTTCCACCATAATTAGGCAAGGAACAGTGTGAAGTGGACAATCCGTCATCATATAATTGAAATGCCCTTGAGTATGACGTTAAACCCCAATCAAACAAACAAAATAGTCAATAGGAAAATGAAAAAGATACGATGTCCCTTTGGGTAATGATTTGGCTATTAAATTCAGCATTTAAAGTCATGAGATCAAAAAACCTCAAATCTAATGAATACTTTCCAACTAATCACTCATTGTCTTATCTCACAGTCCACATAATGTTTACACAATAACATTTAAAAGAGGGAAAAATAAAACAAGGCACAAAAAGTAAATAATTAATATCACCAAAGCTCCAGATAGTTTTTTTTTCATGGAGGCAGTTTTAGGATGCATATGATAAAACATTCGAAAAAGCAGTATTAACAAAGCTACATGTAAACAGTGGAAAATTGGACGTTATTGAAATTGGACCTTTTGGAATGGTTTTTGCATCATAAAAACAGCTTCTATACTATCTATAAATAGCCAAATATAAATTTCGGGGGGAATTTCACTGAAATATTTTAATATTTATCTTCAAAAGTGCAAATAGCATTGAAATGTTATGTGTGTGATGTGTATACATGTTGTGGGGAGGTTCTTTAATATTTTTAATTAAAATCATTGACAAGAAGGGCAAGCGGCCGTGGTTAACTTGTTCGCTTACTTATCCTACTTCGATTGACCCATTTACGGGATCGAGTCCATCTGTCGATGATCAGGTATATGAGTGAGTCACATGATGTGGCTCCGGCAATCGTGGGGGTGGTTTTTAAGAGGTTTTCTCTCAGTTTTCCACCATTATTAGGCAAGGAGCAGGGTGAAGTGAACAATCCGTCGTCATATAAGTGAAATACCCTTGAGTACGACATTAAACCCCACTCAAACAAACACAAAAACATTGACAAGCAAACAACTTTAATTGTATGCAGGCCTGTGTTCTGTAATTGGGAGTAACGTTGTTCCTTTGTTGTGTTGTTTTTATTTTTTGACCCAATACAATCGATGTACCTGTTTTATAAATAGAATCAATGTTGTTTAAAAACAAAATTAGTTTGTGAGTGGTCATTTCACTGTATGTTCAGTGTGGAGAAAGCGCACATGCAATATCACTATGGAAACATCTGGTACTCTCCACACGTAAATGGTTAATGATAAAACAGAACAAGGCAGACCTGCTGACTAGATTATCTCCCTTTGAACTGCATGTGATTTGACTACCGACTGCAGCATAATAGAATTGTTCAATATGTATCGATTTTCAAGATTGGGCATAATCTATTATTACGCATTTTCAATATGCTCTCGATTTATGTGATCGGCGTTTTGACTTATTTTGGATCCATAATTTTCACCAAAACGCCCCTTATCGGGAGAACTACAGAGGGTATTTACCTCCACTTTTCAGAACATGGGGATAAATCATAGGGTAGAGGGTAATTCACACGTATAAAGTGATTTATCTGTTATATTATATATCATTATAAAGAGAACTTTTGTTTTGGATCCTACAGTTTCTTTTTGTTTGTTTATTCTGGCTTTATTTTTTTTATAATTGTTTTATTTAATTTTTTTTGGGCAGGGGGGGGGGGGGGGGGGGGGGCGGGTAGACAC
>JAQQZZ010013357.1:0-11457 GCA_030265115.1 Mopalia vespertina | reverse complement strand
AAACACAGAACAATATGACCCATGGCTAAATTGATGAAGCTATTTTCATAAAGGAGGATACAATGTTAGTATTATAAAGATGTAAACAAATGTATCGGTTAGATGTCTGTTTGATTTGATATGTTTTTAACATTATGGTCTGCGGCAAGTGATAAAACCATTTTTATTCACTTCAATCAAACATACACATTGAAGAAAGAATAGTATGATTGCGTGCCTAATCGGAAGCTTGGGTGGGTGGCGAGACTCAGCATTGTTTTACTGCTATTACTTGTTTGATGTACCACAGGTTGTTAGTGAATTTCTTGTAGCAATGCTGTCTTTACTTAGCACTGGAAGAAAATTAATGTTCCAACATTATGAAAACACTTCCCATCTGCTAGTGTCAATTATTGTTGGAATACACTGCAGTCATATAAGCGAAATATCATTAAGCACGGCGTAAAACACCAATCAATCAATCAATCAATCAATCAATCAATCAATCAATGTATACGATTGAAGCACATAATGTCTCCGGCCATCATTGGGGTGGTTCAACGTTTTACATGGTTTACTTTCAGGTTTTCGCATTTTAAATAAGACTTAAGTAAGAAGTGGTCAATCTGTCGTCATATTAGTAAAATACTCATACATTAAATACAAATCAAACAAACCTATCTTGTTAAACGGATTGTCGAATGTCTGTCAAAAAAAATCAAAATTTATAGCCGTAGAGTATTTTCGTTATTTTGGGATAACAGTATTAAAAGTGTTTCGTGTAGTCTATATGTTGTATATTTTTGTATCTCCCACTCTTTATAAATATTTAAAAGGCAATTCAAAATAAGACACATTCTGCCCCTGTACTAGAACATATATACCATTGAGACAGATGTCATTACTGGCTACCTTCCTCGTGTCGTCATCTCATTCATCTAGACACTATAAAAGTGACAGTTATTTTTTTATCCAGTCATTAAGATGTCAAAACTCCTTTCTCCACCTTGGCTAGGAATAACAGTTATGCAATTCTGTCTACCCTGCACAGCTTTGGTCTCTTGTATTCACTAATTGACTAGATTTTGAGAGCGGACTTTTCGTTTTCTTTACTGTGTTTTTCATTAAAATATAAAGGAAACTTTCACAGCATTAACAGGAACAAAGTTCGTACAACAAAAGAGAGAAAAAACGTAAACAGTATGATGCCTTAGAAATCCGCGACGTCATAGGATAAGTTCTATACAATTTTCATATCAATAACCGAAATATATACGGAACCGTGGAAGGGACATGGCAAAATAAATTTAAAAATAATCCAGCCTCTAAAAAAAATAAAAAATCTTTACTAAAATATGTTAACTAAAAAAACAAGAAACAGATCCTTCAGTTTACGCCCAACCCGTATTGCATATATGGGTTGTTCGCCCTGTGAGTCCAAGCCCCCCAGTTCGAGCCGCGGGGGAGGCATGCAAACTTTTATGTATATTTTTACAGACTTGTGTAACTTATAAATAGTGGTGATCGGCCGGTTGTTGAGATATATAAATAGAACAGTATTAACAATTATCGTTCAGTCATTGTTAATTGTATGTTTGAATTAACAACCGGATTAAGTTCAGATCCGTCGCTCTGTGTATTCCGGGGAAAAGGATATACATATTTAGTAGCTTTATTTCTCCAGCCAATCTGTTAGCTCATATTAACCTTTACGTCTCAATGGCTGTCTGTCACCCCTCTCACTCTCCAAGATATTGCTGACTTAAATCTCTATACTTATGATTATTTGTATAAATTTATCATCAGACAAATATGGAATGAGATGGAACTATGCATAAAAGGATTATGCAAAAACTTCTATTCTGTCTGAATGACTGATTTTTATCTGTCTGTTAATCAGTAATTAATTCTTCACGCTAAATATATCACATTATAGAGGGATCGGTACAAAAATATAATAATAAAACGAATGATTCAAAGAAAAAAATACAGACTAACAGAAAAAAAGAAATATAGACAGATTAACAGAAAAAACAGAATGTATGAATGATTGAACAAATAAAGAAATAAATAAATCAGGAAAGTATTGTAAACAAATCTAAATATCAGATGTAGCTTTTATTGTCCATCATAAAACGTTTATCTTTAATTTGATGAACATGTACCGGTATATAGACATATGCAATTTATTTTTTCATTCTGATCATTTTTTACCCTTTACCATGCACACTCAAATTGTATAAAATAATCAAAAACAAAATAAGAATAATAACCATAAAAATAAAATTTGGTTTTTAATATTCATTTTGAACTGTAGCCTATATACGTAGCAATTTTCGTTGATGTTTATTAACGTGTCGGCTTTCAATTTAAATGTAATTTGTAACTTAAAAATAATAATGAGAGGTCTGTAAAACACAATGAATCTGAATACCAAATACAATGTATATGTTTTCGTGCGATTAAGTACATCATCAGTCTTCTATACAACGTGATGATTGTTTCGTATTGTTCTCTCTGGTCCTTACTCGCACTTTACATGTATTTAAATATGAAGATTTAATTTCAACCAACTGTTTCATTGAAATTTATTTACGGCTCGGTGCTCACCAAAAACGGACGCGGAAACAAACATTTTATTTTAATTTAAGTTTTCATGACTTGTTTAGTACTGAGGACACGACTCTATTTATTCATCGAATCAATAAAAGCGAATTATTTCTCTTCATCTTGAGGAAAATAACATGGTAAAATTTTGGAGGTCTCTGAATCTCAAAGGGATGTCCTGGGCTGGATGTGCGGAAATACAAACAATGCTGTCTATATGATGGGTTTATGAGTTTGCCTGCGTGAATGGATACTATTGTCCCGGTATGCACTGACCGCTCCCATCAGCTACCCCCACCCCTATACTCTAAGGTCATGCATGTCGAATCGGTCACTGGGGTATCTGACCATATATATAGCAGCAGCAAAAATGTCAGAATTATTCTAGTTCTTGACATGAGGATGAGCGTATCGAATAACTTGACTGTGTTCCTTTAACAATATTTTCAGTGACTTGTAAAACAAAAATCTCACGGCTTACTGTTTGTGTGTAAGACGAAGGAATCAAAGAACTGTTTTACTGTATGCAGTGTTTGTCATCGTTTGTTGTTGTGTTATATTTTTGACAAATCCGAACCCAACCATCCCTTCAATATGAGTGATATGAAGAACTTTGGCGAGCCTTCACATGCAACAGCAATGCAACGTGTGGGCCTTTTCTTGGATTCCGATCTGCCATCAAACCATAAAGACCTTTCTGAGGAAACCGGAAGCACTTCGGGCACAGCCACATGGGATAAAAATGTCAACGGAAAACGTACTTGTGACACAATGCTGCTTGATGACGGAGTAGCTTTTGACGAAGACGAAAGCCCAGAAGAAGAAGAAAAGAGACTCAAAGCAAACTATCAAGAACGCAACAGGATGCAAAAATTCAACTCAGCCTTGACTAGTCTACGAAGCTGCATTCCAAACCATTTCCGCCTTGGTTCTCGTAGATTGTCAAAAATAAGAACTCTTCGACTTGCTATCAATTATATTGCTGCTCTTCAAGATATTTTAAATAAAGAACAAGACTGCAGACCATTTACCGTGGAGAAAATGACCCCGCGCCACGGGCAGCAGATGTCTGCATGTTATCAATACGGAAACCATTTTCCTTGTGGTGAAAATGTCGAAGACGTATCTATGGAACCGCCAGCGAGGATTAGTCTTCGAGACATCGCAGAAAGGGGACTTTGTTCGTCTTATGGCTTTAGCCCAATTTTACAAACACCGAACGTTGGACTTAATTCTTGGCAAGGACGCTCGTCTCTGGGAACAAGTGGTGAGTCAAGTGACGAGTCATTCTGTACAGAACAGCGAGTCTATGGGGACTCACCTGAAAACCTGGCCGCCTCTGCCAATCTTGGTGGCCGATTGTTTCAGACATATGCGTCACCCTATGGACCAGATCATTCCGCACACCCACTGGGTAACCTTTCTCAACATCCACAGTATTATAACGATTACGGAGTATATAGCGGACCACAGTTTTGTGAAACAGATAAAATCACAGAAAGTTGTGGCAACGGACTTACATTATTTTCATGGCAAGACGGCACACAGTAAAAGTTGCTCTTCTCTAGTTATTTGCTGTGGTAAGTTAAATTCCTCAACCTGCATAAACTCTCGGAGTTAGTAATCTACAGTGACAAAAACTGCGAAATAAATCAAGTTCCTTCATTCAAGTGTATATATAGTTGTTATATTGTGGTTCTCCAAATGATGTGCTGATATAAGGAATGCTTACCCCTGTTGAAGAATCCATTTCTACAAAGAACATTGGAGTCGTTTACACACCGGTGCTCGTTGTATATGTATTATGTAGGCTAATCAAATATTACTTATAGTCCGACACAAAAAGTATATTATATATTTTTTTATTGTATATTATTTAAATAGACACAAAATGTAAGATATAATCATATATGCATGTGCTTTTTTTGTCTGTCAATTATGTTACTTTATTATAGTAACTCTTACACAATACATCCAGCACCTATTCTCTAGACTATGTATACTTCAGATAGAAATTACTACATCGTGGAAATAATGTTGATATGTGAATAAACCATCAATAAATTGTAATTATATTGTTCATGAGTTGTTATTTTCCTTACAGCATAGTTACGAGAATTGTTAAATATGGACATTCCATGCATCTAATCGGCACTTCAAAGCAAACGTTCTCATGAATATTTATACCATATACTATTTTAAGTTCTCAGATTAGACTATACAAGGGTCATCAACTCTTGTAAGAACCACTTCAAGGGTGTTAAAGTTATCTTATTGTTATAAGTGCCGACAATATACCACCCTTCCCAGCTTGTAGTTTAAATAAAGCATCTATTCTTGAATGGATCGTATACACTCAACTGATAGAGGTATAATTACTCCCCCCAAATGTTACGATTGGGTGGATGGGCCGATACAAGGGGCGCTAACTCTACTGCGTTAATATCAAGAAGCGTGTTTAATCGCTAGCTCACTGACAGCCTATTTTATTTCACTTTAGGATTTTTTTTATGGCATAATATTGCACGCCTGTTACATCTATCTACATCTTTATACAATGCGCGTACTTTATGTGGTGGATATGGCAGTTGAAGAGGAAAATAAGAAATGCGGTTAATTAGAAGAAAGAATTAAGAGAAAACTTTATTATGAGAAAGCCTATCATGTCAGTCCTGGAATGATTATGAATTAATACATGGGCCTTATACTTAAATGACGTCTCACCTCCCCCATTTTGTTGTGGCCATGTTATGTTGATACCTGACATATAACATGGCCACAAGAAAATGGGAAAGGTAAGACGTCATTTTAGGCTACCAAGATGCAGAGTTCTGTATCTCTAATAGTCTATCATACAATGTAGCCTTATTTAGAGATACAGGGTTAGAGTGCACATAACTGTGTAATTTCAAGTTTTTTCACATTAATAACGGCTGTTATGGGTTCAACTAGCACTGTCCAATAATATTTGATACACTCAACTTCCCGACACATTCTATATGCCAAACGAGACTTGAAATCGCCCATTAGCCTTGTTAAAATTTTTTTAAAATACGGTTCAAGTAGTAGTTGCTAACCCGCCATTTTTCTCTTGACATTTTATCTCCAGAGACTTACCTATGTTGGAGGGGACCTGGGTGAAAATGCAAATCTGTCAATTCAGAGCCACATGGGAAGATAAATCACACCTGGCCTCAGTAGATCAAAAGGTTTAACATCCAAGGTGATGAAGTAAGATTCAAAGATACTCCTGGAACCAAAAAAGTAATGAAAATCAACTTCGGCGGCCCACTGATGGGTATAAGTGCACTACCCCCCCCGTGTAATATGTGTACTCCTCCACCCCACCCCACCCACACACAGTCAGGTACGCCTGCACTACTTCCCAATTTGTACATATAAGATGCCAGTTCAGCTTTTTAACAAGACCTTGATATGTCAGTGGGGAATCAATGATTTATACGCTCTTGTATCACAGAAGTGCTCTTGCATAACTGAAGTGAACACGGGAAGTTCAAGGGTATATAAACAGGTTGGAATCGATCAAATCTTCATAAGCCAGTCAGTCACTCACTAGCGACCACAGACACAAAAATAAATCATGAAAAGGGCGAGGAAATGACGACGTGCACAATTTACCTCCGGAAATCCTGGCCCCTTTAAAAACACAAGTCAACAAAAAGAGGAAGACATGACCACCACAGGCTTTTCTTTCTTGTTTATTTTATTCGCAGATTTTCACATAATATCAGAAATATGTCTACACAGCGTATGAATATATCAACAGGATGGTAAAAAAACTCAAGAAATGAAGATTTTGATCGAAAACAATTGACCTGCTATTGTACATTTTTTTCCCACTTAATGCATTTACAGAAAATTAAAAAAAAAAAAAATGAAGAGACCAGTGAAAAATTGTATGTATTTGAAATAAAACACTTGGTTAGAACCCGTCTCATACAAATAATTTAATCTAAAACAACAAATCTATAGAAGCAATGGAACAAACAAGTTTTTGACATGTACCTGATTACAAGGCGCAAGACCACTATTAATTTGCCATAAGCCGTAATGTTAACGTTTGACTCCAAACTTTCGTTTGGCGAAAACGCATGCCACAGGTCCTTTCGGAGTTTAAAGGTAGCCTTACGGGTCCAAAAGTATTAATGACATCTCACGGCTCCGTATAGTTCCTTTAGAAGACGAACTATGTAGACATAAATATTGTACTCTGAGAACTGTGGAAGATGAAAAACACTTTCTTGTCATATGACCATTATATTTTACCATTAGGTAGTGTCTAATTAGCAATATTAATATATACTAATAATCAAGCAATCTATTTAAAATCGACGTTTAGTACTCGGTTTGTTTGATTGGGTTTAACGTTGTACTCAAAGGTATTTCACTTATATAACGACGGACTGTCCATTTCACACAAACCTGGAGGAAACCTCGTAAAAACCACCCCGCGATTGCCTGAGCCAAATCGTGCAACTCACTCACTGCACAGGCGGATTCGAACCCGTGAACGGTACATGGAAGTAGGCCTATAGGATTTGGATTAGTAAAAAGACACGCTAGCTATAGGCCTACCACTAAGACGTGGCAGTGGGCTTGCCTAATGTTTACTCTTAAAATAATACCAAGAAAAAGTAGGAAGCTATTCATTTACCTATTTTGTTGTTTTCTGCAATCGAATCCTTATTATTTAAACTGTAGGCCTACACCCGACTCATACCATACATATAACTGAGGCAATGTTTCAGACTTGAGGCAAAATATCTCTGTCGGAATGTGTCATGATGGATGTTCGATATACAGAGACGATTTATTATTTGGACTAGCAGTAGCCTACGTTGATAATGACCTGACATCATATCACTAATATTACATCCCGTTTGTCAGAATTTCGAATATAGTTCTAAAAATAAAAAGTGATTGTTCTTATTTATTTTTCTGAACTTACAGACTGCTTATTAGTTGACTTTTTTGGTATTTGTATGGGGCATATTTGAGTCATGGGTTATGGTCAATGTGCTATAATAACGTAATAATGTCAATTTGGATTATTGTAGACTGTCGACCGATGCGTTATTCGGTTGTGTTTAATTTCTGGAGTTGCCCTCAGATGACCCCACTCAGAAATGTCAAAATCCCCCTTTTCCCCCGAGCTTTGGGTTGGGAACTTGAGAAAGGTTGGTTAAGGGCAAGTAGGGCCTACCAGAGATTTTCGCCCAACGAATGTTTTGCTGGGAGATATAAGACTAAATGTAAACTCTACCATTTGTGGAAAATAAATTGTGGTCACCTATATGGCAGAAAAGAATGTAAAAAAAAAGTATCATTTGTACCAAAAATTTCCTTCATTCACATCAAATGCATTTGAAGGGAGGTAATCGGTTACTTGCTTTTGATAAAAGATTGGAGGATTGTTTAGACGAAGAAATAAAGGGAAACTACTCTCCGGGAGTTCTATGAACTCACCCATTATGTCCCTTTTAAATTTGTGCTGACCAATCATCAAAGTATCGTCTGTTGTTGTTGTATTACGAGGAAATACTTGTCAAAATTTGTTTACCATCGAGACTTCAATGGATTCACCTTTAAACTTGGTAAGATTCATGATATAGCGGGTTTTGACATACTGGGTAGATCACATCATTACTGGGCTCAATAAATCTGCTATGAAACGTTACAATCTGCTTCAAAATTTAGTTTGTTGATTGTTACACCTCCGGGAGATTGACTACAAAATGACAGATTGACAAATAGATTTACAAAATTTTCTTATTTTGTCTCAATCAATCTCAAGATAGTTTCAGCCAATCTTTTATTAAATATCCGTTGGTTTGCTTTTTCTGTGCCTTTTTTTAAAATGTATTTTAATATTTAATAATCGGTACGACTTATTAAATGATATTTCATCCTAGCTGATTATGTAACATGTAGTGTCAAATGGTCTGGGGTTCGTTTCACCATGGAGGTAGGCCTATAGCAGAAGGAATAACAGTTCACTGATCAGGACAGGTGACTGTGCTACATTATGCCTCTGGTCTATTGAAAGCTGAACAGATTTGACTGCAGCACTATTGCTTTGATGTTCAATGATCAGTTCTGACGGGATAGAGGCTTGAGATACATTGTATATATTCTCAGTTCTGTCAGTGGAAGGCCAACACCCTATATGTGCGAAACAAATGTACCAAAGGGCATAGATTTGTTTTATGCGCATCTACACAATTTGTAATTTGTACCTTTCACACTATCGAGAAGTTAGATACTCAGATAAAAGTGACAATTAGTTTTGTAATCAGGCCTGTGCTGTTGGGGAGAACGGACAGAACGGGGTTTCCCAATGTTTATAACGCAAATTTGGTTTAGGAGGACCGAATTATAGGTTTCCCAAATTGTTTGCAATCTTCATCTAAATTTGCATTTTGCTATTGATTTTGACAAATTTTTTTATCCGATAATCAATGAAGATTGTTTTTTAAAGCAATTTTGCTTTATTTTACACAAAGGCACATTTATGTATTTAAAAAATCAGCAAACCAGGGGAAAATGCAAATGTCAGGTTACCTCACAAAATTTGAGAGGACTGATTTTAAGGTAATGCCGGAAAATATTACAGCACCGGCCTGCATATGACATGTCTGTCTTTCTACAGGAGGAGTCCTGCCTACTCTGAATTAAATTTATGTGTAAAAATTACTTTTGTAGAAGTATTTTTTTTTTTACAACTATTTTTATTTCTTCCTTTTGAGTATTAACTGACCGTTAAGAGTCGTTTTTGATTATTATGTAAGCTTATATTTTCTTATTTTATCAGATTTCTGTATTTATCTGTTTAATGAATCAAACACAAACTCCTGAGCTACTTCACAATTATTAAACAATTATTCATCTGTTGTTTTTCGTGTTATTTTTTTCCTGCATGGATTCAGAATTTAATGTTTTAACATCTCCTCTTTGTGTAGTATTTCTATTTTCACATGTTTGCGTATTCAACATAAATTATGTGTACAAAATACTCCAAAATACACAAGGTAGTCAGGTCTGGAGGTGTGAGTGTTTGGGTGGAGCTTCTTGTTGCCCTGGTGCTCTGAGAGTTAAGAGGCAACACATACCAGGTCCCATGTGTCATCTGTGTTTTGAAAGCATTTTGTAATTTATTCTATCTTGGCTTGTTTGTTGCCAAAGCCATCAGACAAGTGAAATGAACTTAATACAAGTTAAGACCACAATCAAATAAAGGGAATAATCTTTCATCAAAAGTTGGAAGAATATCAAAATACTACGGTGGTGAGAATTTTTTATACTATTTAGTTTGATTGTTTGTTTATTTGTTTGTTTGATTGGGGTTTAACGTTGTACTTAAGGGTACTTTACTTATCATATGGCAATTGATTGTCCATTTCACAATGCTCTTTGCTTACATGTTAAATACGAGAGAAAACCGAGACAAAATCTTGTAAAACAGAAATGAGCAGTTAACATGCACAGAGCATTATTAATATGGCAGGCAAATTGCTACGAAGATTCCCAATTGAAGAAATGAGACAATCTCAGAGCAATAAAAAGAGATGGTTAAGCATCCTGGGTAAACAGTGAACTCCATTCAGTCAATATGGTTTCTATGATCAGTCGCACTAAACTTTTTATAGAGTATGATCTCATGTCTGTTCAACTGCCTTGAAGCTTACATGAAACATAGTACTCATTACGTGGGCTGTAATAATCGATAGCTTCAGAGCGATGAAGGGAAAACCGACAGATCTTGGAGTCTATTCTGGGAATGAAACTCTCCCACGAACTATTCTAATGATAATGCTGATTTTTTTTGATTTTTTATTATTATGAAAATTTATTTTTTATTCATAAATTTAGCTGGGCTTTTACTCCTTTATTTGATTGATTTTAAGACTGTCTTATAACGCAGACTAAAGCTTTTGTTTGTTTGATTGCAGTTTTACACCATACATGTACATTAATTAATGGTTTATTTATTTAGTAATGTCCAAAATTCACAATGTAAATGTACATGTACTTCAGGTTATTTAACAAACTCCATCATATCATGCCACTCGTATGCTCTTAGATCACCGTGGAAACAGGAAGCTGCCTCCAATCATCATCCCAAAGCTTTAGTGGTCAAGCATTTTAATGTATTTATTTTTTTCAGGGCTGTGCTGCAAAAATTTTATACAAAACATTAATGTTTTTAGATCTATCATTGAATCTTACAAACTTCTTAGACAAAATTTGTCAAAATCTGTTGCAAAATGATGTTTTAGACAAGCAGAGTTTTTAGCGATTATGGAAACCTATAAATCACTCCTGCTAAAATTAATTTGGATAGAAATTTGTGAAGTCTAGTTTTTCATTTTACTTGCTTGGTGAGCTCATGTAGCAGTAAAGCACAGGTTTAACTTTATTTAAATGGTTGTCACCAGCTAAGTATGAAGTTCTTAAAATTGCACTTGCAAAACTTACTTCATTTATAAATTTCAGGGTAGAAAAATGGAAATTTTCACACTGTTTCAATGTTTTCAAAGAGAGCAGTCAGAAAAACTGGAACAGGCAAAAATGTTCTCAATTGTTTTGGTAAAGCAGCAAGGAAGGTTCATCAAAATAGTTGGAGTGAATGCGAAAAACAGAAGATGGTGGTGTCTGATAAAAAATATATATAAATTTGACCTGTATTTGCCTTACGAAAGTTTTATTTAAAAACAAAATACCCCTAGTCAACCATTTCACAGTTTCTTTTTGGTTAAATAAGAGCGACAGTAATAAAAACAAGAGATCCATGAATGGATCTTGACACCCACACTGTTAAGATAGTTTGAAGAGAAGGGTCTAAGAGGGGAC